>WOGO01007502.1:0-11124 GCA_015342085.1 Leptinotarsa defecta
AATTACTCTGAAAAATTCCACACTTGTCTTCGGGGTAGAATTACAAAATAATATTCCGCATGGAATGTGAGATCACACACGAAAGTAATTTCTCGCTGATATGGGCGGTAATTAAATTGCCACCGGTACCGGTGGAAAAATTTTTACCAGTGTGCTGATCAGCAAAGCAATAGTTATATTAGATTCTTGGCTTTTTCCAATAAGTCTTTGATTTACAATAAAAAGAGGTTAGAGAACAATATGGATCCCTGGGGAACACCAATGTTGATGGTAAAAGTATTAGAGAGATATACATTGACAGCCACTTGCAGGAAACGTCGCCTGTTGATCTTTGTTTCCAAAGCCATATTGATGGTCGCTCAAGATGATGAAGTTTTCAAAATGTTCAAGGTTTAGGGCTTTCTCTATGATTTTTGATATCACTGCTAGCAAAGCAACTGGTCTATAGTTATTTGGAGAACTTTTTTTGCCCTTTTGGGAAATATGCTGCACGCGAATATTCTTCCAATAAGAAGGAAGAACCCCTTCCTTGTGAGACAGGTTGAAAAGTCTGCAAAATACTGGTGCGAGTACATTGGCGCACTTTTGAAGTACGATGATGGGCACTTCATCAGAACCTTGTTGATATTGAGCTGTTTCAAAATTCACCTGACTAGACGTTGTCGAAAAGTAATTTCCGGTATTCTGGATTCTAGCGTGGTGATAGTGGGTGGTGCCTTTTTCAGAAAATCGTAGAGTAGATCAGCAAGTAGATTTGCTTTTTCTATGGCTCTTGTTGCAATTGAACTTTCCGCTTGTGTTAGTGGTAGAATTGGGGATTTTGTAAAATGCTGAATAACAGCATTATCTATCTACCAGAAGGATCTACACCCGTTGTGATTAGCAAGTAGGTTATTCCTAATTCTCAGATTGTAAAGTTTTTCGATTTCATTCATTCAAAGTATGTAGCTGTTGCATTGACATTAACCTTGTTCGATTTTCGGCACTGGGATTTTTGCGTCACTGCCGGTAGGCGAGATTTCTGAAGGAGTTTATAACTTGTAGAGATATCAATTGAGATAGTTGTTCTATTATTTTGAATATTAAAATCTAATATATAAAAATGGATGTTTGTTGGTTGGTTGGTTGGTTGATTGGCAAGTGATAAACTTCTACATCGCTCAACTGATCTTGATGAAACTTGACATGAATAAGTAATTTTTCATAGAGAAGGTTTTTAGGCTATCAATTCTTCTGTACTTCGCCACTAGATGGCGCAGTAGAATAATTTTTTGAAAGCACTGTTCTATAACGCTGCGCACGCAGCGTTCGTTGATTCTGATTCTGTCAAAACATTGGAACAGCAGCGATACAGCAGCATAGTACTAATTAGAACTACAACTACCAAATTCTACGCGGGCGAAGTCGCGGGCAACAACTAGTAACATACAAGTAGATGTGAGTAGTGTTTTTTTTCTAAAGAATGCTATCTTTAGTGACAGTCAGAAGAACAACACTTCCTTCGGAAAAACCGGTAAACTTATTTCGAGAAGGAATATTCGAAAAGAGAAACTTTGCAAAAATTACACACTGAAACAGTTTTCTTGATTTGGTCTAAAAATATGTGTTAGTAAAGGGAAATAAGGACCATCGTAAAATATGGGCCAAAATCAGCAACAGAAAAATTGAATAATTTTCAAAAATCTGGAAACACCGAAACATTCTCTATTTTATGCAGTATTGAAATACATTTCTTCAACTATCGTCATAACATCTCCTCATAATATGAGATCAGCACTTATCTTTTCCCGTCGTTGGAAGATATTGTGATATTTAGACTGTGTTGATGGTTACATTTTTGTGCTGAAAGGACGAATAATCAATTGTCAGCAAATTAGAGGTGAGTTCTATATTGATTGTATCCGCAATAAAATATTCAGTTGAGTCGGGATATATTGACGACGGCCTATATTATACGAAGGTGTATCATTCAAACGGAAATTAAATTTTTCTTGAAGACTGATGAAATATGTGAATATTTTTTACTGTTTCAGATTAATATGGAAAAATTATGTATGCAGTCAAGGGCAGTTCGAGAGTTCTGTTGCAGCGGTTAATCATAAAGAAAGACAAAGAGAATAAAGACAATTTTCAATACCAAAATGTAACTTGAACAGATATTTAGATGGAAATTTATCTACGAAATGGTTGGATTACCGTTAACATTCAATAATGTGCGACATATAATATTGAAATATTGCCAAATTGACGATTTCAATCAAGAGAGTTCCTTTCAATGATCCTTCTATTCCTTTCATTTCAAAAGCTGAAAAGTGTAGATAGACAAGCGAGTATATATACGTCAAATTTTTATTTTGGAGGAAAGTATCAGTTTAGAGTGAGATAATATTGATGATATCCATTGCTGCAAAACCTGCCATTACGTTTTCATTTGTTTTACTCAGTTACTGAGTTTAATTTTTATACTCAATTTCTTTATATAATTATCATTCTAGTGACTGGACCACCAAATATTCAATAGATTTCCATCAGTCAAGTTTTCATTTAGTTTTATATACACTCACAGACAAAAATAATGCTTATTCAATATTAAGCCTTGATTTCATGATTATTTATATTTATTTCTGTTTGTCTATATGTCTGAATCTTTATGCAGTTTTCATTACTGAATGGTATATGCTGATGTATTTAACGTATATTGATTGCCAAATAATCCAGATATTGAAACTTCATAACGCACTTGTAGAAGAAGTAATAGAATAGACTAGCTTTGGTAGTAATAATTTATAATTAATCAGAACAAGCAACAATGACGTCAAAATGAAAGTTCTTTGAGGAAACATAATAACAATTCAGTACTTAGTGTTTCCTCCACTAGTTTTCACGATAGCCTGCATCCTCCTGGGCATACTCCGCAGAAGGTCTTTGATGGTTTCTTGTGGAATTCGATTTCATTCTTCCTGTGCATCAATTCTTGACTGTCTAATTGAGTGAGGAGCTGGAATTCGTGCTCATATATGTGTTTTTAGAATGTCTCAAATATGTTCTATGGGATTTGCCTTAAGACTGTTTGGTGGCCACTCCACTGTGTCGAGTCCAACAACTTCAAAGGACTGGGTGACTGTTCTTGCAGCATGTGCACGATCATTATTATGCATTAGAACGAATTTTTCGTTACCAATGAAGCCTCCGTAAGGTTAAACATGCTCTTCAAAGATGTTGCGTATGTACCATTCAGCATTCATTCTTGAATTCAACTCTATAAGCTCGGTGCGACTGCCCCAACTGATGCCACCCCACAACATAATAGAACCACCACCAAAGCTAATGTTATGTACAAGATTATATATTCTGCGAAATGTTCTCCATATTTTCTGTATACTCGACCACGTCCATCTAGTTTCCATAACTGTATTCTTGTTTCATCTGTGAAAAGAATTTTTCTCCACTGATGTTCATTCCAGTTGACATGGGCTTTGGCAAATTGTAACCGTTTAGATTTGTGACGTGAGAGAAGACTAGGAACTCTGACAGTGCGTTTTGGATTTAAACCAAATAATGAGTCTTCTCATTACTGTTTTGACACTTATATTAACTTGTCTTGTGCTCAGTAAATCATTTCTGAGATGCGAAGTCAGAGCTGTAAGCGTGCGACTTCGCACGCAAAAACACATTATTGATAAGGTGAATATTACATAAGTTCTTCTGCAAAATTGTGTTACCTAACAGAAATTTGAGTCCATTTATAATGGACTGTCTTCGTTACAAATACTGTTGTATTATCACATGACATTACGTTGGTTATTTGTGACCAACGTAATGTTATGTGAATGTACACAAAATTTTTCAACAGTGCAGAGGTCTTCATATTTCTATGGATTCATTGATATTTTGTCTCCAATAATACATTTTTCTGACACATTCTGTTGATACTCAATGATACACTCAAGAAGTACGTTATCTCTCTTGATCTACTTTTGTTTGAAGGTGATTGACAATGTTTCATGATGAATTTCATTAGTTCGGACTTCCATTGTCTAATATTATATAAAATGGTTTGAAACTCCTGAAAGAACTAAAAAAAGGTAAATTGAAAATGAATAGCTGGAAAATAACAATTATATTAAGCAAACAAAACCTGAAATAATAGTGAAATAAAATAGAAGTAAAAATAGAACAATTGAACAAAAAATGTTGTATTGTTATTCATTATGTATTGAAAGTTTTTATAAGTACCTATCCTTGAGAAGTTGTGATTTATTAGAAACAATTTGAATACCATTGGTTATTATTACTATATCTCAGCTCAAATAGTCATATAGGTATTTCAGTTATCTGATTCTGAAGACAGATTTCTATGTTGCTCAGTTTGAAATAGAAGTTTTTTGTGATTTTTTGAATTTATCATGACATAATCTCTATATGCGAGTGTTTTTGTTTCAATCACATTGAAACGGAAACGTTGGGAACAAAAACTACGTCAAAACTATGTTTAAAAAACAATTTATTCAGCTTAATACTATATGATGTCGTTTAACGATGTTTGGTTAATTTCTCTCTACGAATTCAAATTGAATCAAAACGTGATGGTGTCCGACGTTGGTTTGCAAAATTTCATTCCGGATATTTCAGCTTTGAAAATGAGCTCCGAAGTGGTCGACCTAGAGTAATCCAGAAAGGATTCAAAGACCCTGGTGGAGGCTGACCCATCACAAACAATGCGTTGAATGGTGGATGAACTGGGCAACAACTCCCATTGGTTTTTGTTGGTTTAAAACGTACTGGAAATATCAAACAGCCCGAAAAGTGGGTGCCTCACGATTTGAACAATAGGCATGAATTATCACGTTTCGAGATCTGTTCTTCTGTGCTTATGCGCCATCAAATCGATCTTTTTTGGATCGGGTCATCACGTGTAATGGAAAGTGGAACCTATACGATAATAAGAGATGTTCAGGACAGTGATCAGACAGCGATGAGCTACTTTCCAAAGATGAAAACCCACCAAAAAAGACCACGGTTATTTTATGGTGGTCAGCTGCTGGTGTGATTCATAACAATTTGCAACCGAACCCATCCAAAGTCTTACTGTGAGGAAATTGACGAAATTTACCTAAAATACGTCAGCAGCAGCCGGCACTGGTCAATAGAAGTGGTTTGATCCTACGTACTGAGCGTCAACGCCCTACTTCATCTACCATACTCCTCAGACCTTTTGCCAACTTACCACCATCTTTTCAAGCACTTCGATAACTTTCTCATTCAGGACTAGCCGAAAACGGCCCTCATCAACTTAATGGAATCCTGAGCACACAATTTTCATGCTGACGGAATCAATTGACTTATGTCACGTTTGCAAAAGTGCACTGATTTAAATGAAACATTTGTTTGAAGGTAGTTAACAATGTTTCGTGGTGTATTTCATCAGTTCGGACTTCCATTGCCTAATATAATATAAATTGATTTGATAATCAATTTAATCAATTAATCAAAAAGATTAATCGAAAATAACAATTTCATTAAACAAAAAACTGAAATTACAAAGAAATAACATACAAGCAACAACCAAATGAATGAAAATTGAAATATTAATAAAAGCTGAAAAAATTAAAAAATTAAAAATATTATTTACAAAAAATGAAAAAATAATAATTAAAAGATTTCAAACCAAATTATGTCACAACGTTTCGATTGTTAGTATCCACAATAGTTGCTTATATGTGGTTTTTGCTTGTATGTTATTTCTTTGTAATTTCAGTTTTTTGTTTAATAAAATTGTTATTTTTGGGTAATCTTTTTGATTTTTTTCAGGGTTATCAAGTCAATTTATATTATATCAGACAATGGAAGTCCGAACTGATGAAATAAATGAAACATATTTTGATTAAACTGAATAAACATTCACTGGGATATTATAGTTTGAAGTAGACATATGAAAATGGATAAAACTTCTGGAACAACCCAATACCTTATCCCACTCTGATGGTCGAGGCAAAATACATTAGGCTCATTCGTTATATCAACCTGAGGGTGGGAAATTATTAGTTTAAATAATTTCGGAACTTCCCATTTCCCACAACAGATTCGATATCTATCGTAAGTCAACACTGGGGTCTTGTCGATACCGTGGAAGTGCCAAAGATGGTAATATAGTAGTCGTAGTGGTGCGTTATTTCGATGTAAATAGACTGAACATTCATATCATTATTATTATCATTACATTGCTAAAGCAGCTTCATCAAAGCTCCCTTCGAATATTAGCATCTTCATTTCGAATACTGTAAAAATTAAACATATTATTTGTCGAATGAATTCGACGAACTTTTGTTGTGTCGGTTATTGATAGGGAAAAACTCCTTTGACGTCCGAATTTTCAAAGACGGGGTTCAACATTATATACAGAAACGTCAACGATATCAAAGAATCAATCCTTTACTATTGGAAGTACTTTCATTATGCTTTCTAACGAATTACCTAGGCGCTTTCTTCCGGACATATGTTAGAGATTCGGACATTCATTGTCTAGAATAGTGTTACCAGTACCAATATTCGAATGAAATTATATATGATAGCTATAGTTATGAATCCGCCTTTTCCCCGTGGCTGGCGCCTCAGTTGGAATACTCAAAAATATTTTCTCATAAAACATAAAACGAACCTACTTACAAAACTTCAGCCTCCGAAATGTAGCGGTACGGGGAAGCAGTGATGAAAATGTAAACGCTCCCCTTTTACCCCCATGGGGGGGCCCCAGTTTAAATATTTGAAAAAATCCTTTCTTGGTGCGCATCTAAGACCTAAGAAATACCTATATACCAAAGTTTAGCTTCCTAAGACTTACCAGGATGGAGAAACAAAAATAAATGAGCGTTAAGTGACTTTCGCATTTACAAGTATAGATTTCAGCTTGGGACCAAGTGACAATATGGTGTGTTATAATTGTGTTATTTTCGATTTGCTGAATTCTTCTTGTTGAGTATTTTCTTTTGTACCCGGCAATATATACTTTCACCAATATAGGACTTGCCTTACTCATATGGTATTCGGTAAACACAATTCTTTGAGTTGTCAGAATTCGCTTGCTTTGTTTTCGTATAGTATGTTCGGGTCTGAAGCAAATTTCAATTATGTAGTTGAAAAGTACTCACAAAAAAATGTTCCCAGCTTTCATGTTCTATAGTCATTGTTATCATCTTCTAACACGTTTTCAATATAATTTACAATTCTTCAATTATACAGGGTATATCAAGGATAGGTGAGTGGACGTTAGCTGCTTCCCTATTAGAGCTAGAAAAAAATGTTTTGTGAAACGTTGTGTAGATTGTCGAAAGCTTTTCTTCATTGATTATGACTCATATACAGGCTATCCAATAGATGTGTGACAGATTCATCTTATGATTTTTCAAATAGAATTCTCATGATATTTTCTCTTGATCGAATTTCTTGGGCAGAGTGTTTCTCAAAAATAAAGGGTTGTCTGTGTATATGTTGAGTGGTTCAGAAGTTATAGTGAAGTTTATGTCAAAAAATCAACACCAAATATCTCCTACGTGATCCAATTCAGTAAGGAAATTATTCAACCAAATATCCTAGAGAATAGTGTATTTTCATATCTTCTTCATGAGTTTACTAAAAGGCGCTTTTTCAATACATAAGTAAACAAAACTTGGGATCACTTTTATCTCAGTTTTATAAATGGAACTTCCTGTACATTGGACCATTCCAGAATAATCCACATTATGAGATCTCAGGAAATGTAGGGGTTGACTATTTCTATTTACATCGGAAATGTATCCAACTCTTGAGAAAAGTAAAGTATGAAAAAGTAATTAACATTTTGAATCGAGTTTATTGTATTAGTTTGAATGTGTCCTTATAGGATGAAACTGCAGTAACGTTAGTTACAAATACTTAAGTGGTAAAAAAACATAGACAGTTTTATTTTTCATTTTTCACATATTGAATTCAATTAGCAAAGAACCGAATATTTTGAAATATGTTTTGTTTTCTGACGAGTCCACATCAAAAAGTGATGGCATGGTAAATAGACATAATATGCACTACTTCTCAACATGAAACATCAATTGAAGAAGTCGATAACCAAAACAGATGATCGATAAATATTTAGGAGGACATAACTGTGTTGTATTAGATCATAGGACTATATTTTTTTTGGCCTGTTTATGGATAAATTTATATAGATCACCTACGAAATGATTTATTTAATTTGTTGGAAGATGTACCGATTGACACGAGGCATAGGTTATACAGTGTCATCACCAAAGTATGCACCATAAAGAAAACTTATTTATTAAGGAATTTTCAACAAAATGTTATTCCTGATGAAAGTTTGTGCATCCCCCAAAACTAAACATGCACCAACAAAATACAGCAGAACACACGAAATATACGAGAAGAAATATTTGATTTTGAGACAAGAGTAATGTACTCTCATTTTGGAAAATCTCGGGAATTGTTATCGTTTCATCAAATTTTTTTTTCGTTCCCATTAAAAAAAAAGGGTAAAAAAATAAAACTTCACTTAGATGGTCATGACTCCATATCTAGATGTACTTTTTAATGCTGAACAACTTTTTTGAATAACATTTTCCGAGATTTAAAAAAATAAGAGTACTTTACTCTTTTGTCTCAAAATCAAATATTTGAAGGTTCCTCGTACATATTTCGTTAGTGCATATATAGTCTTAGGGGATGCACAAACTTTTATCAAGAATAACTTTTTGTCGTAAAACCCTCAATAAATATGTTGCATACTTTGGGGATGACATTGTATAACCAACATGATGGCCGCCTTCACACGATCAAAATCGGGTAGGAAGGTTTTGTAACAGTGAAACAAGAGATTGGAAAAAATTGACCCATTCACTGGCCAGCACCATCCTCAGACGTCATGCCCCTAGACTTATTTCTATAGGGATATGTTCAGAAAGAGATCTATCGAGAGAACCTAACGACACTAGACGATATGAAGAATAGGATTAGAGAAGTTTTTTGATTTTTTACAAGATCAACTTCAATTAAAGTTTGAAAGGATTTTGTTGATCTAATACATTTATGATTAGCTCAAAATGGAATATTATTGAACATTTATTGTGAATTTGTGCATTTCAAAATTGTTGATTTCATTTTGTTACTTTTTTGTCCAGAACTGAATGAAAAAACGTTATGGCTCCTATTTGATGGAATACCCCTATGTACATTCACCCATTTGAAAAAACTAAAAAAAAGTAATCTCAAGTGCATCTCTAATTGGAAAGCAGCTATCGTCCATCCACTTATCGTTGATACACCCTGTATATTTCATTCGTATATTTGTTTTATAATTTTTCTAATATCTAAGATTTCAAATTTGTAAACATACTTTGTTTCTATCATTTGTTTAACAAAAATGTGGTCTGTTCAACAGGTAGTAGCTGCATTTCTCACACAAGGTGTAATTCTATAAATGAGTTTTTTTTAAATTTGAACGCAATTTCGGTTTCCTTTCATTGGATGATGAGTTAGTTCATTTAATTGTATCAATATTGTTCCTAAACATGTTCCTAAATCACTGACTTTTCAACTGTTTTGGTCTTTCCATTATTGTGAACATTTCAATTTTTATCATCTGCTCTATAATGAATGAGTAATAATCCTTTTTTTAATAAAATTGAAGCAAGCAAAAATCAAACGATATGTTTGAATTTAAGTTTAGTAGTTTGACTACTTCAATTCTTCATTTAGTTTCAAAAATTCCGTTGAGTTAAGGCTAACTTTAATGAACACTCTGTGGTGTGAATTCCCATGGCTATCTGGGATGTATTCCCGCGTATAATTATTCTTCCCTTCATAATTACTTGATACGGTGTCCTAATCCAATGACAAAACTGACCTTCTAGACGACCACCACCAATGATCGACTGAAAATCATGTGAAACACGATGAGAAATAAGCTGTGCTGGAGGGCATCTCAAAGTGTCCATTATAATGCAAATAAGGCAGTTACCACCACTAACCAGGTGTTATTTTCGAATGGACAGCTATTCTCTGAAGGCAAGACGCGTTAACGACTTTGCAATTTCAGTTAGGTACTGCTAATATTTGCGTTCGGATCTTCAATTATGTACAAGATTCCATGTGAACTGTCTTACAGAGACTTTATGTTCTTTTACTGGCTTAAGATTTTTTGCCAACTTGCTCAGGATTGAAACTCGAGATGAAAACTTTCCTCTAAACTAAATACGATTACATCGTCATCTATAAAATATATTATTTTCCTTTGAACGTAGAGTTTTGGAAAGAAGTTATTATTGAAAAAAATCTTTGATATCTACAGAACTGAAAAAACTGAATAAGTGATATCAGCCGTTTAATAACATATTGAAAAGCAATAACAACAAAATGAAAATGGCTGGAAAGACAAGGGAAAGTCGATCTTTTCACATGAACATGCAAAGTTATTCCAAGATCTACAGTCCTTAAGACTCTATCGATAATTGAAGACATACATTTGTTTTAGAATTCAACATTGTTCAACATTTTTTCGAAACATAAGGTTATTATTTACTTTATCGTCATCAGTCAATAGTTTCCAAACTCAGCCATTGGGTCTTCTTCCTATATCTTCTGCAGATGTAGAGAATATGATTCAATGGTAAAAAATTGATATTTTGATTTCGTGAAACTGCTTATTTCCTATTTTCAGCCAAATAAAAACTAATGACTACATTGTAGTTATTCTTGGTCGTATAAACGGAATAATGTCGTCCGTAAGGAGCAAAAATTTCACAAAACTATCCTTAAAACCACTATGTTGATTTGGCGATTTTCATTACATATGTCATTTACGAAATTATGCCTCTTTTCGTACTGACGAGGAGACTCTTATTGAAAACACAGAACAAAAATGCTGTCTCTTGACGCGCATTCCGTTAACCAAGTTAGCTTAATCAGCAGATGACTAAAACTACTTCTTATAACAATGATCTATTTGAAATGGGACTTTTATCACCGTTCATAGATTTCTAAACTTTCGAAGGCAAGTTATGGAACGACCGTTCCCACGGATTGCTGCTCTCACGGAAACATGATCTGCTGACAGCGGTTTTCCAAGAAATCCTTATC
>WOGO01007503.1:0-11123 GCA_015342085.1 Leptinotarsa defecta
CCCTTTTCATTTAATTTTTTTCCCAGATGGCGCCCAATCGCAATCTTGAAAGTTTCATTTGTCAATTTCACTTTAAAATAAAGTATTCATGCATTGATCTCATTATCCCAAATTTTAATTTTTTGAATTGACCCGTTCACAGAATAAAAGGGGGGTAACATTAAAGAAATGCACTGTATAATCAGTAATCAGTTAGACAGTTCAATGGCCTTTCCTCATTTCTATTCATGTAAAAGTCTTAGCCTCATGCAATTCGATCATCAAACTATCGACATAAAAACAGCAAATGACTTTTCATTTTCATTGTTACAAGTTCAATTTGTCCAAAGCGGCCGGCGAACAAAACACAGACTACTTACACACCTATGAATACTTTCGCATTAAATCCAATAAACGGTTTATAAATCAAAGCCTACTTCGAAGTCATTTATTTGTTGCCCACACACTCTGACCGAATTATTCATCCACATTCATTAAGCGCATGGATATTATTTTTGTATTGCAAAAGACATTGTTTTACTCTTACCTTGTCAAGAATGCAATTTTCATGACTTTTTCTGACCGATTCTGATTAGTCGTGCTAGTACTTATTGTAGTTTGTTTCGCCTTGAACCAGTTGTGTGTTTTGCATCGTGTAGATGTATACGAGGGTAGAAAGAAAAATTTTCTGCGGAGTGTGTCACTAAATACAGGGTGTATGAACGATAGATAGGTGGACGATAGCTGCTTTCCTATTAAAGATACAAAAAAGGGTTTTGGAAAAAATTTTACGGATGAATGAAACCTATGTTTGAATAATCATTATTCATATAGAGGGGTTCCATTAAATGCCTAATAGGCCAAAATTATGTATTTTTGATATTTCCAATCTATTGAATTTTCGATCAGAGTCCTTCTCAAAAATATAGAGTTGTTTGGGTCTATACCGAGTGGTTTAAAAGTTATAGTGAAATTCATGCCAGAAAATGGGTTTATTCAACATCAATTTCATATAAGTTTATCGAACTAAGCTTTTTATATACATGGGTAAACAAAACTCAAGATCACTTTTTTCCCACTTTTTTCAAATTGAACACCCTGTATATAGGGCCATCTCAGAATAGTTCACATTGACCTTCTAGAAAATTTAAGGATTGACAACTTAATATCCATCGGGATTATATCTAATTCTTGGGGAAAATCTGTCCAGAAGCAATTACGTTTTTTTATTCAGTTCTGGACAAAACGAGTAACGAAAAAAAAAAATAAACAATTTTGAAATGCGCAAATTTACAATAGATATTCGAACAATCTTCCTTTCTGAGTTATGCAAGAATACAGTAGGTATGTCAACAATTTCCCTTCGAACTTCAATTTAAGTTGATCTTGTTATAGACCAAAAAATTTCTAATCCCATTCTTTATGTTTTCTGGTGACACTGGTTTCTCTCGATAGATCCCTTCTTCAACATATCCCCATAAATAGAAATCTAGAGGCTTAAGGTCTGAGGATCGTGCTGGCAAATGCTGGCCTCTTTACCCGATTTCGGTTGTGAGAAAGCGTGCCTAGGCCTTGTTTCAATCGGTACATTTTCTCACATATTCGATAATTATAAATTCAACTGCTCAATAATTGAATGTCGAGTTTGTCGACAATTCCTATAACATTCAAATGTTCTGAGGGTAATTTGATATAGCTGAAATGATCTATATTCCGTGTAGATGATACATAAACTACTCTCAGCCAGTAGAATATATGATTTCAGATTTTTCAAATAGATATTTCAGGAACAAAGACAGTAAACAAAACGTGGAAAAAGGCAATGAAAATTATCGATGACTGTGATAAATTTTGAGAATCGCAACTGATACATTTCTGCAGGAGCAGAAATGTTCCCAGAGCTAATTTTCTTACATTTCTATTATCTTGTTAACGGATTGTCCTCCTGTGAAAAACCAACGGAATCAGATAAAGTATAGGTATATTGATTCAAATGAGTTTTTTGCTCTATTACATGATGAACAATAATTTTTGAAGTGTGAAGAGAAATTGTAGATAGATTTGATTATTGACTTTTTCATACTTTCCTCAAGAATTAGATGATTTTTTTATGGAAATGAAGTAGTCAGTCCCTACATTTTCTCACTATTCTAGGAAAGCCCTATGTAAAGAGCGTCCCGTTTCAAAAAACTGGGGAAAAAGTGATGCAATGTTTTGTTCATTCCTGTAAAAAAAGAGCGCTGTTTGGTAAACTTATGAAAACCAAATGAAAATAAACTACCCTTGGAGATATTTGGTTGAAAAATGTTCTCATTTCATTCCATCGACTAGGAGATATTTAGTGTTGAATGAATCCATTTTTTTTATATAAATTTCACTATAACTTCTGAACCACCCGGTATAAACCCAAACAGCTTTATATTTTTGAGAAGAATTTTGCCCAAGAGTGAATGGATCTGGAGAATTTCATTAAAAAAAATACAAGTTTGGTATGTCTACCATTCATTAGTATATTAGCAGTGATTATCAAAACATAGCTTTCATTAATCTCTACAATTTTTTTCCGAAACAATTTTCCACTCATCTAGCCTCAATACACCCTGTATATTCACTAGTAGAAATTTCCAACTGTGTTGGAGTGATGGTCAATATTTTCTTGAATAATCACTTCTTACCAAGAAAGCCAATGATGAACTCCGTTCAACAACAAATATAATCATTTTGAAAATCTGTAGTTAACTGTATATATTCCTTGTTCTGCAGAATATAAAATCACATGTGATTTTGGTGATAGAGTCTTGACCATCTCGGATGAAGTTGGTTTTTTTATTACATGTGATTTCAGAAGATCAGATCATAACCAATTGAACATCAATGAAATCGAAATAAGAAGCTCTATTTTCTGTATAAAAAACAATATGGCGCCCATAACGTGTAGCTAAAAACAAATGTCAATGAAATTTTGGTTTCGGTTCTGAGCTATGTTGTCAAATAAAAACGAGTATTTTTATTTTCATTTTTTCCGAATATTTTTGTGAATACTTAGACTTTTCCAAGTCCCAAAACAGTATTTTGTCAGGCCCAAAATAATGCAACTCTGTCCCAATTTAAGAGATGCCAATGGTGGGGGTCGAATTTGAATTACCGTGTAGTGCTTTGTAACCGACTGTTTCCTTTCGTCTCAAAAATGTTTCACCAAGCAAAGGTAGGGAGTAGAATAGACGTTTCAATAATGAGTTCAGCAGCCTGAATATCATGACGTGACGTTTTGCAAAAAAGTGAAATATTCAGTCAAACTAATTACATTAGTTGTACCAAGGTGAGTAAGTTCCTGATGTTGGGACACCCTGTATGTTAAAATCAGCTAACATTGTTCGTACTTATCACACTCGTCGTAACCACTTACTCATCTGGTATGAAATCTGACACAGCAAAAAACAGTCAAGTACTGTAATCATTCAGTACAAATAAAATTTCGAACGATCTTCTGTAATTGCTGCTCACTTCTGAGAGAACAAAATTACTTCCTCGGTACATCAGTACTTACAGTTATTAACAGTTTTTCTATTTCAGCACTATTATTAATTATATCCTATCATTATTAGAATCATAATTAGAAACTGTTATTGAAACTTGTGCCTTGGCATTTTTTTAATTGGATAATTCCGCTATTTGTGATATCGAAAGAAAGCTTTGGAATATCAACTGCGGATTTTATGTGTATGGTATAGTAATATGAATCAAAATGCAGTATTGTTTCAGAAAAAAAATCATTGAATGATTTGAAGAGGAAGGTGAACTCAAAGTCGTCTCCACCCAAAAAGGAAATATATTTAATTAATAAAACATACATGACTCGATCACAGCTGAGACCACCTTCAGTGTAACAAAAGCAATAAAATGAGGAAAAAAATGCAAAACGGATTATTTGACAATGAAGGTTATGAACTTACATGAACAAATTATAGGTTAGCAAAAACGAATGTTTTCAAAGACATCGTCCATTTGTCTTTGCTAACCTATATTGTGTTCATGTTAGTTTATAAACTTTATTGTCAAATAATCTGTTTTGCATTGATTTCTTTATTTTCAGGCTTTCGTTACAGTAAAGATAATCACAGCTGTGATCGAAACATGTTTGTTTTTCTGTTTGAATAACTAAATATTTTCCCTTTTTGTGTGGAGAAGACTTCAAGTTTACCTTACTTTTCAAATATTTATACTCCACTTCGAGTTATAGACTATATCCGTCTACTGAATCATTAAATGAGTTCAAACAATCGTCAGTAGATAACACTTTTCTATTTTGCATGCTATTACTGGATTGTTATGATCAATTGTTTGAGCATATTTAGTTGTGAAATAATTGTGATGCATTGTTTGGAACCTTTGGTGTAGTAATGAATGGTACTGGAGTTTTTTCTCTGCCATTTATATTATTTGATATATCGATTGGTACATTAATTTTTGGTATCGGTATTGACTTTTCGTTCCTCCAATGTTCAAAAAGATGTTATTGAGTCCCTCTGCTTCATCAACTGTTTAAAATCTGTTTAACGTGTGATTCCTAACACGGTGATTATTAATAACGATGATATTTGAAATGATGAAGATTCGAATGATTTCAAACAGATGTTATGTTGCTAGTAGAGACGCCTTCATGGACAGCTTCTTCCGATTTATAAGCTTCTCTAGTCCCATGGCTTCAAGGTCATTCCATGATAGAAGATATCATCTGTTACGGCTCCATTCAAAAAAACGACAGTCAGAGCGATCAGACGTTACACTGTGACACATATCCTAACAATTTCTGACAATGACAGTAGCAGTCAAACGAGTTTTGTGAATATAAGGACAAAAAATTAGCAAAGGAAGAGAACCAGCCTGATACGGCCGGATTTACGAGCCATGAGTATAAATTGGGTTATCTTAACACCACTTCCTAACCGAAAAAGATTCCCATAACTCAAGAATTAGGGCCTTGGAGTTCTCCAAACACTGGCAAACCTTTAAAGATGTCTCAACTGCAGTGGGATTTGCTGCAAAAATGGAATATCTGCAATTGAAAACTGCACAATATCCAAACATTACTTTTCGAAAGCTTGATAAGCTTTAACGATAGTGCGTTGGCGAAAATGCGCCATGTAGTCACCTTTGAGAGACATACCTATAAGGCGTAGAAAAGTTGTGCAATCTCGAAAAAGAATTCCAGGTGAGAGTTAAAGCAGAACATCATCAATTATTTCTGTCAGATAATCAAAGAAGACAAACTTAGACCAATTTTTATGATTTTCGAATATCTGACCTGATAGGTCTGTACCTCCAAAACGTACTGAATGCAATACCTGAAAAACATATGTTGTTGGGAGTATGTAACAGTGAAACAACAGCTATTCACTCTCAGACTGGCTCAGAAAGCTGTAATATAAACACACCATGTTTTTGAGAAATATAATTTTGACTTGGTGCTCCATTTCTCAATTACATAAGAGAGTTCTTAATCTGAGAACCGCCACTCTTGCTGCTGACTTGCGGAGACATGGACATTTTCTTTGATTTGATTATTTACTGAAGATAAAGGAGTTGAGTTTTTTTCCAAAAAAAGTTCATGCTCTGAAAGAAGAATTCAAGAATCGAAAAATCTGGACAGAGGTTGTACAAAGTCTCTAACATGATTCCAAAGAAAGATATAAATCTCTCTTGCTTACTTTGATGCTAACTCTTCGTCATTCTGCGTATAGAGGGCCATGTTATTTTATAGTTTTTGGAAATTTTCAAAATGTCTGTTACTTTTGATCTCTTATAGAAATTAATATATATTTCAGTTCCTTCGAAAAATGAGTCTTCCGTGAGACCATTATGTCCATTATTATCGAATGAACCAAATACTAATCTGTTGAGTTAGGGTGCTATACTTGCTTTTTATATCTACAACCTAGATTATCAACAGATACGATAGATAAATGTACTACAAAAATTGGAAGAAATGCCCAAACGTACGTGACCCAAGAATGCATATTCGAACTAGTTATATAATGAAAAAAAATCCACCGTCGCATTTGTCTGTCTATATATTCGTCTGTTGAACGTTTTGGTCTCAAAAACTACCTAACGAATTTCCATACTCTTTTCATTATTGCATGAAATAAGGAAAGATAAGCATTTATTAACGTTTTATGTGAAATGTTTGAAAGATGACGATGATAGTGACAATGATAGTGTTGATCTCTGCAAGCTATCACTAAAAACGATACCTAACATAACTTATAAAATGAATTATTACAGATTGTTCTTCTTTTATTGGGGGTAAAAATGGACACCAATATGTCTTGGTACAATCATGTCGCTGGATTTGCAAAGGCTGCTCCTCAACTTTTGATGCTTCATAAAGCTCTGATCAGACCTTCTTTGGAGCATTTTTCTCATGTATGGGGGTCTGCCCCCAAACATACCCTAAAGTTTTTCCATACAGAAAAGAGCCACCCTCCTGAACGGAGACGTGAACATCACGTGCAACCTTTATAGACTGGAACATCGGTGAAAGGTTGGACACTTGTCTCTCTTCTATAGATACTTTCACGGAAGGTGTTCAAGTGTCTTTGCACATCAGATTCCACCAAGAGCGGTACATATCAGAAATAGGCAACGGACTGTGGCTGCTCATCGTTTTGAGGTTCAACTCAGGACACCTCGTAATTCACTGTTCAAGAACTCTTCCATCTGGAGAACTGCGTTTATGTGGAATGAACTTCCTCAGAACATTTTTCCAAATTGATTCAATCTCCAGCGATTCAAATCCAATATGAATCGCTACTTTCAACACAGGTACCGCTCTGAGAGCACCTCAAGGATTTTCCTGTTTTTCCTGTAGTGCTTGTGTTTTGTCCTCAAAAAGAAAAATTTATTTTAATGTTGGAAAGATGAACACTGATAATGAGGTAACTTGAAAGCTATTCAGATGGATATGATGTTATTCTCATCATTGTGAATATTCGGTCACATTAAGCATTTCACGCACTTCCACCATACACACCATACTATCAATTCAAGTAGCCTCACATTTTTGTTTCGTATGGCTCAAGTTGAACACATACGTACTGGGGTATTATGCAATTGAAGAGAGAGAGAAAAATATACTCTATTGTCCAAGTCAAGTTCTTATTGACAAAGCATGTTGGGAAAAAATAGTTGATGAATGCTTTTTTTGAATATACAAAAATTTTATAAAAGTGGAACAATCCTATACTAATCAGTTAAAAATTGAACATATATATAGATGAAATGCGTGGGTATATAAAAAACACATAAAAATCAACTAAAAAATCAGAAATTCGCTCGTTTCTGATTTCGGAGGGTACATGGTTATCTATTTTTTCGCCTTCATAAACCAGAAAGTCCTTTGTCAAAGTGGATTTCGGAATGATCAGAGATATTTTATTATCCGATAATTGCCTTGTAACATATTTCATTCGACTGCTTGGTTTTGGGGTATCAACTGTATTTAGGTTTTTGTGTATTAGACATACAGACTCTAGAATGAAAATTCAGATGAGGATTAGAATGCGCTTGCTGATAAATAATGGTCTACAGGGTTCACGCATTCGAGCTTTGCTTGGGTATCTAACTGCCTTTTTTTGTAGGACAAACACTAATTGTAGTAATTTTTGACTACAAAATCCCCAAAAAGCAATTCTATATCTCAAATGAGCCTCAATCATAGAGTAGTAAACCATCTTCTCTGTAGATGTGCTCAGTTCATTTGAGACAACTCCAAGTGCAAAACATCCCACCGCTAGTTTTTTTTGTCAATGCTCTAATATGCAGGTCAAATTTCAGTTTATCATCAATGGAAATTTCTAGGAATTTTGAATTATTTTTGTTTTCTGAAGTTTGTCCGTTTAGGCTCAAATCATCACAGGAAGTGTTGATAGTGTTCAATTGCTGGGATTTTTTTCATGCCAGAGGATAGCGGATCTGTAGAAATTGTAAAATTTCCTCCAACTGGAATGAAAGCAAGATCATTTGATACAAAAGAAAAAGAATTGGGCCCAGAACTGATCCTTGTTGGATACCAGATATTGTGATTTTTCACTGGATGATAATTGTCCAATCAATTAGAATTGATAGTTGGGAAATCACTTCTGTTTGAGCGACTCTTAAAAAAAATAATCATTATTAGTCACAAGCTGATGCGAAACTATGACAGAAAACTTTTAATAATAATAATAATAATTGGTTTCATTGACAGGATTCATTTTTCGCCCATGTTCACACATGGTCAAAACTTGCTCTTCCATCCAACCTTTGAAGACAAGCTTTTATTTAAGTGCCCTAAAAAGATCAAAATAAAATGTTAAATCACATAAACCACATTAATTTATGACTTTACAGAATTGACATTATAATAAAAGCTTGTCGCGATAATTTCAACTTATAATTGAAATTTTGTAACTTGTAAGCAATTCATAATGTTTGTGATTGAATAAAAGTGATGTGAATGCTTCAATTGTGGAACTTTAACCTTGAATAACTTTTATGTACACATAGGATTTATCAGGTTTGAAATTTATTGCAGTACCTAAGTAGTTGATCTGTCAGAATGTTTCTTAACTTAAATTTCATCTGACTGAATATGTAGAGATTTCTTATAGGCATCGCATGATAATTTCAATTCTGTGAAGTCATAAATGAATGTGGTTAATGTGATTTAAAATTTCATTCTGATCTTTTGAGGGCACTTAAATAAAAGCTTGTTTCAAAAGTTTTTTATGTCGCTACTAGGAACTTGGGTGCTTCAGTATTCCAAATTAACACCAGTGTTCCAAATTACTGGCATTTACTCTATCGTACCCGTCCAATTACTAGTGTTACCGCCAAAATAAGAATTTTTGTCAGTTGTTTCGTCTTGTCTGGTGTCTATCGAGATAACAAAAGATTCACCCTTCAAAAATCGTCTGTCGACAAGACAAGTGATTGGGTTATCTTGATCGAGACTATGCAAGACAAGAGAAGTCGAGAGAAAAGTAACATAAAGAGAATTCACTTTATTTTTCATATACAGCTCGCCAAGGGCAATTTTATTTTGATACTGAATGAAAAATAATGATTATACTTTCAGTTTTTCTTTAATTTTCTACTTGACTGGTATATTATCCTATATAAATATATATATATATACATTTTCAATTGAATTCGTATATGGAAAGTATTAAATATTATTCATTCCAAAAAATATATAACTTTCATCCGACACATTTTCACTGGGTACCCTATATACTGAATATTTCAAAAACACAAAATGCATCGATATCTTAAATTTTTATATTGAACATATTTTGATAACTTGACTCTTTTATCCAAAACGTCCAATGGAAGCTCGATGTGACATACACTTGTATACTTACCTATATCAGTGATTCAGTTATTCACGAAAGTAGGGTGCTAATAACGGTTCTGAACTTCCCCCTACAACTACTTCCCCCCACTAATACCACACTGACTTCGATTTCGAATGCACTTTTTCCCTCTTCGCCTGTGACTTGCCCTTGAATTGCGTGTGACGTCACATGACCTTGATTTACGTCATGACATGAAACCCCCTCTCAAACCTTCACCCATGATATGATTTCGAAAATCGAAACGATTCGATTACCATGGATCGCATGTAACATGACCTTGGGAATTACAGACGATTCTAGAACTCCCCCTCCCATAAGTAACATCGCATGGCTTTGGATGTGTGATCAGTTTTAGCTGGAGTGTGCTGGTAACTTGAATCTAATGACTTCGAACACTCGCCGGCAACTACTCGAGCGCCATAGTGAGGACGTACTGCAAGTCTCAGTAGGCTTTCAACCCTCTGCTAGGGCGATCCTCTGAAGGTTATTTCAATACTTGCATCGAAACATTCTGCCGTTTACCGGTCGGCTGGAATTTTACACTTGAGAATGACTTGGTGAGCGCACGATCGCATCAAAGCATTCAGTTTGAACGAGGATCCTTCGGTGTGGTCCTGCGGTTCTTGCAGATGAAGGCTGTGGTTTTCTTGACACTCTAACAGCGATGTATGTTACGTACCTACTCCATACAGGGATGACACATTCCACACCCATCCTTTGTTGAAAGGGGTTTTTGATAGCGGGTATTCATCACTTGGAGGCCCAGAAGTGGATGTCCTTGAATACAGTACGAATTCAATAGAGTGTTTGGAACAGTTTTTCACAAAGAGTTTTTATACAAGATAATTAGTATTGGTCACATAGCAGAAATGTTCTGCGTAAGATAGTTCTGAAGGTGGAAATGATGATGATAGGCATGACGAAGCATGAAGTTGTCAATTATTGCACATTCCAAAAGGCAATGTTAAACGAAATAAAAACTTTGAGGTTAAGATAATCTAGTAGATGCGGGGTAAAAAATCAGGTATAAGGACAACCAGCTAAATCAATAAATTGAAAAAAATCAAAAAGTACATGCTATGATTTTTTTTTGATAATTATTACATTACAAAAATCTCAACGTAAAGATATTCCACTTTTCGGTGAACGAAAGCATATGAATAGAAAATTCGTGAATATATTTTTTTCTAATAAACTGTATTATATTATAAAATGAATAAATTAAAAAACATATCATCTTTGACGCATCTTTATTAACACGTGTCAATACCAAAAGCACATTATGACAATCTGCACAAGTCTATTTGAGCATTACTTTTGAACATTTGTGTACATTTTGTGGCTGGATCAGAAAATATTGACAAACTGGATTCGAAAAATGTTTGGCTGACGCTCATCAGTTTATTTATTTATTCGTTTATTTATTCAGAAAATATATCCAACAGGTCATGAGACCCAATTACAGGAGTACATAATACAAAATAAAAAGCTTATATTAGTCCTGAAAAACAAAAAATTAAACATAAAACATAATCTATATTAGCATTACATACCACGTAACATATCAGTTCTGTAATGCATTATATATTGATTTCCTGAACTGAGATAATGGTAAGACGAATATATCTATGTTTTGTAGATTATTGTAGCTTCTACACATAGATGTCAAAGGACAGTGAAAGTGGTGTTGTGAGTTAGGTACGTCGATGTAAAAAGTTATATGTGACCTGGAAGTTATACGAGGAA
>WOGO01007504.1:0-11123 GCA_015342085.1 Leptinotarsa defecta
TTGTTCGCAGTTATTATGTTAATTTAAAAAAAAAAAAATTACTATGAGAAAATACTACTTTTTTAGTTCGATTTTGTTATTGTGAAGAGAGCTTACATTAAGATATATTGAAATGTCACATGCACTAAATATACTACCAAAATTGTCGGGGATTGAATACTAAGTGTGATGATTTTTTCAGAGGTATTGCACAGGGTGACTATGATGTAATAATTGCTATTGAGACATGGCTGCAAGAGGGGATACTAGATGGCGAAATAGTGGATTGCAATATATTTAACATAATCAGAGCCAATATAGACCTTGAACTCGCAAATAAATCAATATTTTCAAGTAATATTTTCAATAGCAAAACGTAACCTACCCTTAATTCACGTTTTTGGACCAGCAAAATAGGCAATTGTAAACTTCTCTATTGAAAATTGGGTATTGTGCAATGAAAACGGTGCTGCGTTATAGTGACGTGTGTGACAGAAGGACGTTGCACTGTCTAGCAGAAGTCTAGTAGAAAAATAGTTTCAGAAAGAGATAAATGAGGAATAGAGATCGATTGGGTTTATGACAAAATCAAGAATGGAGAAAGATATGCTGAACATTAGTCCTGCAAATTCCGTTATATTCCATACAGTGACATAATTCATACGATAGTTTCGAATATTTCGTTAACGTTTTCAATTTTCTTAGTAAGTGAAGGCAACTGAAGGCGAAATTAAACTTCATCATTAGATTGAGATGTGTCAAATTTTCCTACAGTGAACATGAAATAATGTGTACATTCTTCTCAAGAAGTACATACTATAGAACCAAAATTATTTTGGTGACAAGTATTCGCAGGTGCTCATTGACTACTGATCTACATCGATTAACGTTCACCTGATGGAAAAAATGTTAAAAGCATCCTCTCTAAAGCGATTACGTTACATCACAACTCAAACATATCTGAAAGTCCATATCTGAAAATATATCGTAAAAAAGAAAGTGTAAGTGCACAATTGTTATAACCAATGTGGCTATGGTATGCTGATTGTTGTGGTGAAAGTCAAACAAGTCATTTTGATCAATTCATTCTGACCGAAAATGGTGTACTATTTCATTTGAAAAATGTAAAAATAGAAAAAATATCACACTATCATAATTAGTTTTCAATTACCTAGAAAGTAAAAGACATTCGTTGTCAAAGACAAGTCTTGAAGGATCAAATTAATCGTGATAAGTGATCAATCATGACCAATTTTGTCTGCATTTTACTTTCTACTTTATTACAACCTGAATGAAGGAAAGAGTACTTTATTCACAAGTGTTAATACCTTTTTTTATATTCATATGGAAGCAATAGTGAATCTGTCAGTTGCATATATTATATTGAATAATGTGCTGAATGAAGAAGTTTTTTGGAAAAAACTTCTTGGCTTTTCACTTCTCCATCATTGAACAAAACATGAATAATACCTTCACAAACAGACAAAAATAGCTACCATGAATATTTGTTGTTTGATGATGTTTTCCAAAAAATAACCTACACTGAAAATCTTTGTTTTTTAGGACAGCTTTTTCAATATACTTTTGATATCATTAAAAACTCCTTATCCACGCTTTCTTTGTCTTCATATTCGATATCGAATAATTTTTCAGATTATGAAAATGAACCTCCAACAACAACGAACATTTGTTTTTATGAATTCGTTGTTTTTCCAATTTATACTACGTTGAAATTCATTCGTAGAAATACTTTTGATGGCACATGGTCCACTTGGGAGAACTGTACGTTGATACAATTGTCTCCAATATATCTTCACAGTTTCAGTTGTTTAGTGTGTTCAGTTTGTTGGTGAGAGACATAAACTTTAGAGTGTGTAAAAAATGGAATCAAGTGCTTATGAACACTTGAAATGTTGACAGTGGCATACGGTGATTGTACTCTGAGGCAGAAAAAATGTCCAGAAGTTGTAAAGGTTTATCACATAAGGTCGAGAAGATGTGAATGACATCGCTCGCCCTGAAAGCCCCAGCCCATCAACAACTGATTAGATGAAAATGTTGAAAAAATGAAGTTATGGAAAATCGTCTAATCATTATTAGAAAAGTTGCTGAGCTTGACTCATGCCATGTAATTTTTTCACAATTTTTGGGCATGAAGCGTCTGGCAGCGATGTTCGTTCCAAAATTGCTGAGTTTTGACCAAAAAACCAGTAGCATGAGCAACACTCAGGAATTGTTGAATGACTCCAACAACAATCCATAAGGGTCATAACTGGTGACGAATCATGAGTATGTGGTTATGTCATCGATACCAAAGTCCAATCATACCAATGGAAGAGTTCAGGAGAGACAAGAGCCAAGTTCGATCAAATGTCAAGATTTTGCTCGCCGATTGCCAAAATCAACATCGTAACTATGTCTCATTTACCGTATTTGCCAGATTTGAACCCCTGCGACTTTTTTCGTATTCAAGATTGAACAGACCCTTGAGAGAATGGCGTTGAAATTGAGGAGATTGAAACCGAATCGCTGAGAGAGCTCAAGGACATTCCAAAAAGTGCACATGAGAACTGCTTCGAGGATTGGGAAAAACGCTGACATAAGTGTATTAATTCACCTCATTTTTTGAGCAGAGTTCATATAAGCAGATTCGAAATTAAAATAAAAAAGAATGTTTTCATGATATTCAAACATTTCAATATTTTTGGTTCCACTGCCATCCGCTCAAAAAATAACTCAATCGACGATAATACACCATCATGAACATTAACAAAATTTGAAAATGACACTTTTCAAAATGAGATCGCAAATGACTATTCCTACGGTTACTCCAAATGTCAAGAAAAATTTCTGTTCAATTGAAAAACCAATAATTTTGTTCCGCAGCAGTTAGAATCACTGGTCTGAATTGAATTAAATCCAATAACATACTGAATATTACTGGAGTTTTTTCCCAACACCAAATCGTTATTTTCAACACCTCGACACGTGTTTCGATCACCAATTGATCATCTTCAAAGAGGAAGATTCTTCAGTTTTAATCTTCCTCTTTGAAGATGATCACTTGGTGATCGAAACACTTGTCAAGGTGTTAAAAATAACGATTTGGTGTTGAAAGAAAACTCCAATAATACAGAGTGAGAAGAAATTAGTTAACTAGTTACCATTCGCCTTCAGTATTTTTTGTCAAGGTTACTTCAGCTCCATTTAAACTCGCCTTAAATCCATCCAATTCTGATGGAATAGTTTTAATTTTTTGAGCTTTCCTTTCCGCCAATACCTCCTCTGTTAAAAACTGCACCAGTTCGCTTTCACCTTGAAATTACAAAATTAGGTTCTGTAAATTTAATTTGGTTACAATTACCTTTGCTGTGGGCAAGACGTTTGTTACCACAGCCACAACTGCATAGCTGAGAGTGTTCGATACCTCCGATTTTGTTACTGTAAGATTTGCTCATACACCACAAGCTCCGTGCTCTTTGTCCATGTGGGTTTGCACAAGAAGCCGATATATTTTTAACTGGGTTGATTAATGATCTCAAGCCATTAAATCGAGTGGCAACTTTAAATATATTATTCATTTTCCTTGGAAAATAGTCTTTAACAAACCGGTAAATGCAAAAAACGTGCTTGCTAGGCTAGCCCAAAATTTTAGACAGTTAAAATGTCACGTCAATTCAGTCATTTGTCAATAATCATAAATGGTACACCGTTGCCACACACAGACACGGCTGTCCATCAATTACTGCAGGTGTATCAGTTTTTTTATAAAGGTACCGATGCTTCCTTGCTTCAGTTCAAATGACAAAATAATAAATAATTCACTTGCATGTGAATGTTCGGAGACTCGGTTTTCTTCTCTGAGGTTCAGTCACAGCATAGTTAACATTATTACATATGCTGTGGTTCAGTTTATGACTGTCTCCGATGAATTAACGATTCATTCTGCAGCATTCAGTAGCTTTAAAAATGACTAATGAGTAAAAGTTGATTATCAAATCAAGACATGAAGTATACAATTCAATCTGATTGTTATACATAAAGATATACAACTATAAATTTAATGTTACGAGTGTAAATTATACAAAATGTAAAACTGAGAAACGACAGCTAATTTAGTTTTGTCAATTTTGAATTATGAGTAACATGTGTCCGTTTTTCAATAATTTAAAATTCTCTCATATTGCCGACAACACAATCAAATATATTATTGACCTCATTTACGCATTTGTCGAATATGACCGTAAATAATAAGATCGGAAAAACGAATAAAGCTAATAAAAAATGATGTAGAGCCAAATAGAGGCGTAAAGGACTGGAAAAAACAATTGGTGTACCTGATTTGAAGAATATTGGGAATGAAATAATTTTTCTGTGTAAATTCGATGCACAAAAAAAACGATATTCACGAAAGTGAATGGCGGCGTGACGTCACCAGATATACGAAATGCGGTGACGGCTAAGAATTTCCGTGAGTTTCGGACGTTCCTGTGTGAAGCAGTGTTGAAGTTAAATAATATTTTTTTTGTTTGTATTAATCTGACTATATTGTATACGTATGGAGGATGAAAAGTAAAAACAGTGTATTGTATATGGATACACTTATTCAGACTAAAAGGCACCAAAGAAGTTGTAACTGTCACCAAAAATTTAAAAGTTAACAAAGCTTTGAAAATTGCTATACTTACGAAGACAGGGATTCGTTAAATGAATTTGTTTATACCAATTAATGAACATATATTTATCACCTAAATATACCAATACACAGGCCGTTTTTTAGCTGATACCGCTATTGATATCTCGAAAACGGTTGGTCCTACATCGACGGTTAAATGAAACAAAAGTTGCCTTTTTAGGAATGCAACATACTGGTATTCTCAGATTGATAAAATCACCAACCGTTTCTGAGGTATTCACAAAAAACTGAAAATGACAGATTATATCTTTTTGCTCTACCATCTCCATTATCAATAATAACAAAAAATGAACATAGGAACATTTTGCTTCATTTCATGTTTTTCATAATCTGGTTCAACCCAATGTTACTGAAATCCAAACGGAGTTCTCCCGTCGGTGATGTCGTTGATTGAGGTCCTGAATATTTATATTTACTGAATTCCAAATAGATTTCTGGCAGGGTTGTCTTGATAGAGAGATATACCAATAATCTTTGAAAAATATCAAGCCATTCATAATTTCCAAATGTCTCTTGAAATATTGTCTCATATCGTATCAACCCAAATATTTCTGTTCAGGAAATTAGTATATCATCAAGAATTAACTAATAAATGTACTGTATCAAAAAATCATAGATGATATTCAGAAGAAAGATAATAAGCGATAATTTCCTTTTTTTAAGTGAGCCATGAAATACATGAATATGAATGTTGAGTTAATTGTCAAATACAAAATAAAACAGTTATTCAGTTTGGTGAGCGATTTCCATTTTTTCCAATAAAGAAAAAGTGGGTGTGCTTTTTGTTTATTCGAGATGTTTGAGAAATGCTACCAAATATCTGGCAATGTATCAGAAATTATATCCTGAACGACGACAAACTAATCATAGATATTTTCAACGTATCGAAAATAATTTACGAAATTACGGATCTTTCGAAAAACCCTCCAAAAGAAAATGTACTGTTATTGAATGCGGTGGCAATAATGAAATCTGCATTTTAGGTGGGTTCAAAAATGATTCACAATAATGACAAAGTGACATTCATTTGATCTAGAATTTGTGGAAAATAAAAAAATGAGAACAGGGAAGTATCCCTGAGGGAGATTGCTCATAATTCGTCCTTTTCCACTACGTCAGGGAAAATTTTAAAGGAAAATAAATTCAAGCTTTATCCAGTCAGGAAAAACCATCATCTGCGTTTGACGGACTTCAACAGGCGAAAAGTTTTTTGAAGATGGCTCATTAGAAAATTTCGCCAAAATAATGAAGTTTGTAAAAAGAAATCGTGGTGTGATGAAAGTATATTTACCAATTGTTCAACAGAAAAATACATTATCACTGGCGACAATTTTCAAAAGAAATATGGTGTTAACGTATGGCTTGCTGTTCTTGATAATAAAATTATTGGCCTCCACTTTTTTAAACATTTCTAGCCGGAGAATTTTACTGGGACCTCTTATCAAAGACTCTAATTGAGTTTTTAGAAGATTTGTAACCTAGCATAATAAGAAAATATATTTCCAACACGACAGAGCCCCACCACATCGCAGGTGAATGTGCAGATATTTCCTCAATACAACTATGCCAGGAAGGTGGAAATGGCCACCTCGATCACAGGACCTTTCTCTTCTAGATTTTTCCTTGTGAGGCTTCATAAAAGATGAAGTATTCAGAACAAATTTTGAAAATATTCAGGAATTGAAAGTTTCAATCAGGAAAGCCTGTACCTATGGCTATCACTCCACTCCACACTATTTCTAGAGCAAGTATTTATTTAAGAAATGATGGAAGACAATTTGAACATTTAATGCGATATCGCATGACACGGTAATTTTAAAAAATGTAACGTGAGGCATTTTGTTATGATGTTCATTTTCTACAATTTATTATTTCGTTACATTCTCTTTCGCAACTGTTTCTTTTTCAATGTGGTGATACTATTAACTATGTGCTTGCAACGATATTTAAGAATTTGATTTCTCTTTGAAAAAAAAGTTGAATGATGTAATTTTGAAGAAGTTTTTTGAAAGAAACGTCGAGAAATACAAGTGTTGTAATATATCAATGAATTTGTAATTACAATGACTACCAAGATGTTTAAAAAATATTGACGATGGATTTCAATGAATGAAACATCGGATTGATAAATGGGTTGGGCCAGATTATGAAAAACATAAAATTAAGCAAAAATGTCCTGTGCCATTTTTTGATATTATTGAAAATGGAGACGGTACAGTAAAAAAACAAAATCTGTCATTTTCAGTTTTTTGCAAATACCTCAGAAATACCATTATCTTGCATTCCTGAAAAGGCAACTTTTGTACCATTTAACCGTTCTTGTAGGACCTAACTTTTCCGAGATATCTATAGCAAAAGTATTAGCTGAAAGACGGCCTGCTATTATTCTAAATTTAAAAACCTACCTATAATTTGATGTACAACTTTTTATAACTTAAGCTGCTAGTGAGTTCGTCAATAATTCACTACACTGTACAGTTAAACTCAACTTTAGTTCACTACTACACTGCCAATACAACACAAACTTTTAAATGCACTTCAGACTAATTCTCAAATGTCTATCGCTTCAGTAGTTCAATTCGCTCTGCAGTTTCAGTTGGACTTTTCCATCTGACTGTTGGTAGTGATTATTTATCCTAATAGAAGTCTTTGGAAGAAGATTGGAATCTTCTCGAAGTGACGAAACACCTAGAACGATCGAGAAACGCAACACTACCCTCTTCACCGAGGTTGTTCGTCCCTAATAACAGTCTAAGTAAGGACTCAGTCGTTCTATGTGGACAACTTTAGTTGTTTCTAGGCGACAATTGTATTCTGTATACCTTTCCGACGTTGAGGTTGCTAGCGCCACACTGTATCGCCCTCCTTGAGGTTCACCGGCATTGATTTTTTGTCGAATCTTATCATCATCCTGTCGCTGAAAAGCTGAAATTTGGCAAATTGGTGGACAATTTCCAAGTTCTCACATTCATTCATTCACATTTCCTAAAATCCTTATCATG
Source organism: Leptinotarsa defecta (assembly GCA_015342085.1). Taxonomy (NCBI): domain Eukaryota; kingdom Metazoa; phylum Arthropoda; class Insecta; order Coleoptera; family Chrysomelidae; genus Leptinotarsa; species Leptinotarsa defecta. The sequence goes on from WOGO01007504.1 coordinate 7,678, forward strand.
AAGGTAGTGTCACCCTCGGAAACTGTTAACGACCGTACCACATCATGGGCAAGAGATTCCTCATATATTGTGTCCGTATCCCTGAACAGGTAGCTACCCTCCGAGTCAGAGGTAACCCAAAGCAGCGGGAGGTAGAAGAGCTGTCCATTAGGCAGTTTCTGTCCGCTACCTTGTCACATCTGCTAAAACTTCTTCTCCTGGCAACTGCGTATTCTTGTCCTCCTGGCGTTGACAAAGTTTGCATACGGATATCCAACATGGTCTTTTTGAGAGGCTACCTGCGTTTTCGCGACTCTTTCCTTTCCGATGTCGAATTTCAGAATCGTAAGTTTGTAACTTTTCGACATATCTGACCATTTGTCCTTCTGAGGTTTTTAAGTTGAGGTGACCAAACGAAAGGGGTTCTGCTCCCAGTTAAACCATGCAGCGGTCTGGCAATTTTTCCAAAGTCCTTCACGAAACGCCGGTCAGAGCTATAAAGTCCAAGGAAATTTCTTACGTCGTGTTTGCTCTTCGAAGTTGGCCATTTTTGCACTGTCCTGATTTGCTATGAATCTGTTTTAACTATTTTTGCACTGTCCTGATTTACTCTGAATCTGTTTTAACTCCTTTTGACGACACGTTTCAAGAAATTTCTTTTCCTGGAAGAGGCTGCACTTCTTGGGATTGATATCGTGAAAATATTTCTTGTTTGACAGATGTTCGTCGAAGCTTTTTCCGGTCACTACAATGTCATCAAGATGTACCAACCATGTTTTCCAGGTGAGTCCTCTCAGAACTAACTCCATCAAGTATTCAAATGTTTCGGGTGCATTGTATAATCCGAATGACATAAACTTCAACTGATAAAATCCATTGCCAGTGGAAAAGGCAGTCTTCTCTTTTTATATCTAATGTTGAGAAACATCTGCATTCAGCCAGATGTTCATGGTATCATCTATTCTGGGGAGATGGTAACTGTCCTTTCTGATGACATCATTAGGCCTCCTGTAGTCTACGCAGAATCTCGTCGGTCCATCTTTCTTAGTCACCAACACAACAGATGACAAGGGGCTGCTTGATTCTTCGATTACTCCTTCCTCCAACAAGTTGAACTAAATCTGTTCGACCAATGATTCTGTCTCTCACAAACATGCCGTTCTTTTCCTCTACGAATCAGATGGCCTTGCATAGTTCCTCTTTAGACACATGGCTCCACGTCTTTCTGGATGAGAACCTTCGCGGGTTGTTGAGCACGCTGCAGAATGACTTTTTCCTCAAATATGGCAAATTTCACAATCGGTTCGCAAGTGCCTAATACTTGCCCTTTCTTGAGAGTCACCCTGTTATAATAAGAGTTGATTATTCTTACTGTAATGGTCTGACTGATAGCATTTACGAAAGATTTGGACATGAAAATTCTCACTTCAGAGCCATTGTATGGCTTTATCCGTTTCTCCGTTTTAAATTTTGAAAATGTTTCAGTTCTATGTCGTCCAGATTGTTGCGTAACGCTGTATTCACCAACCAAAACATCTCATACTAGTTAATGTAATAAGAGCGTTACTTTCTCTGTTCTTTCTAGTCCGAAGCATTCTTTTGATTTTTAATATGGTTAAGGAGAGGCTAAGACTCGAGGAATTATTATGCAATATTTATTTCAAAATAATATGGACCTTCATCTGGTACATTATACAATATTTATAGAAAAACACTTCTTGAAGAAATATAATATCAATATTTCAACAATAGTATTTCCTATAATGCAGTTTGGAACCTTTGGTGTAATAATGAATATTACTAGAGTTCTATCACAACACCAAACCATTATTTTTAACACCTCGACATGTGTTTCAATCACCAAGTGATCATTTTTAAGAGAAAGATTAATCTTCCTCTTGAAGATGATCTCTTGGTGATTGAAACAAGTGTTGGGATAGAACTCCAGAAATATTCATTTAATAACAAATATGAGCAATATTCTTTTAATAATATTAGATAAAACAATTTTCATTCATCTACATTTCCGGGTACTATATTTTGAGGCAGATATTTTCTGGTTCAAAGGGCTTTTTTCCAAAGTTTTGTGATTTTTTTGTCAAATAATATATAACATTTAAAAAGAATTAACAAAAGTAGTGGACATATGTACATACATACTTGTATGACAAAAATACAAAAATCAATATTTGCTAACAAACAACTTAGATTTAGTGTGTAAATCAATTCAGGCTCGCCCTTCTACCTTTTTTCTTCTGTTATCAATGTGGAATTTTGGTGATTCAAATGGTATCACAAGAAGTACCGTTTTGATTTCCACATATATCATGGCCAGCAAAATTTTTCAGTGATCATAGTCCTTTAGACAATTTTTTTTTTGAAAAAAAGTATTTTCCCACCAAAATAAAATGGTTGTTTGTTGAATGAATTGCTGAGTCCCAAAATTTATAAATATTCTAGATGTTTCATTTGAAATTCCAAAGTTGAGGTAATTTTTTTCTAAAACTAGAAACACCACAAAAAATATATTAGTTCCAATCAATCTAAATTGTGATACCTTTTAAACCATCAAAATTCGATATTGATACCAGGAGAAGCAAAAAAGTTATAGGTGCGAACATGAATCGGTTGACTCCCAGTATGTTTGAACTTCTCTAAAGAATTTTGAAAACATTTTTTCTTCAAGCATCTAGACCAAGTATCAAAAATAAATTTTTTTCAATGTGCTTTGAAACTTCTTGGATGATGTTTATAGTTAAAGTCGCTTGACAATTTTTTATAAGTAAAACAATAATTCATACACCATTTGATTTCTTCTTTCTTTAGTTCTTATGATCATTCAATGGTTATTTTTGAAATTCGTTCTCAAGTAGTTTTGTAAATTTATTATAATTTGGTTGTCAAATTTTTGTTTATTTTCAGTATTTTCAAGGTTAAGGAATATTTCTCTAAAAAATATAAGTTGATGAAAAGTAAGGATATTGAGTTCTCTGTAAATTTAAAGTTTGAACAAATGAAAAAAATTAGAGTAAATTACATCTCCCAACCCATAGCACGTTCTACAGCCATTTTCCATTTGGAGTAACGTACATCACGTTCGTCTTCTGTGAAATGAGGAGACCACTTGGTTGCAGGAATAGACATTACTGGTCCATCCAAATTCCAATGGCCCACCGCAGCACCAGCAACCATCGCAGCACCTAGGGCAGTGCTCTCAGCCATTGATGGTTTAAGAATGGCTACTCCAGCTAAATCAGCTTGCAACTGCATGAGAAGGGAATTTGCAGTCATTCCACCATCCACCTAAATAAAAGTAGATTTCTGTACTTTATGGTTGATGAAAATAAATGTTTCGAAATGAAATCTCAAGACATTCACCTCTCCCAACGTAATTACATTGTAGGTTCTTGTAAATGCATGCCGAAAAACAACTACTTTTGCGGCTAATACCACGCCGAACATTGAAT
>WOGO01007505.1:0-11122 GCA_015342085.1 Leptinotarsa defecta
TCTGGCCATTGAAAGGCAACTTTATAAAACCGGTCAAACACTCTTTGAGATAGCGAACTCCTATTTTTTTTACAGTCCATTTATCAAATACAAAACACTTATGATACATCATTGAAAAGACTATAAAAATGCTATCCAATGTTATAAATAATAATTGTACAGGGTGAAGCAATAATTGTGAAACTTTGGCTCAAATGGAATATTCAATGAGGTTTTTGTTAACTACAAATTCATTAAAAATGTCAATTAAGTAAATGTTTGAAGTGGGTTCCGTTGTTTTGTAAACAATAATACAGTCTTTTGTCAAAGTCTGCACAAACTTTGGCAAATTTTGTTCTAGTAATGGCGCGATATGCTTGCGTAATTCTTTCTCGCAATTCTTCAAGTGCCGCAGGTTGAGTTTTATAAACAACTGACTTGAGGTGGCCCCACAGAAAAAAGTTAGGTGGCACCAAGTCTGGTGACCTCGGTGGCCACTCAATGGGACCTTTTCTTCTAATCCATTTGTTGGGGTGAAAGTAATTTTGAATTGGAAAGATGAACCTGTGAAATATTTTGGAAATTTTTGTCAAACTAGATGTTTTTTTAGATTTTTGCAAAATGGAATTTTTTGAGGAAGAGCAGTTTGAAAATCAATTGAAATCATCCGGTGCTTGTAAAATAATTCAAAAATGTTGTTTTCTGTCGAATTAACGATTTTCAACAGATTTGTATAGAGCCTCATTTCTTGAGTAATTAGTTTTTCGATAAGCGATACCTTGCATTTCACCTACTTTTTGTTTCCAATAATCATTGTTATCATCCACGATTTCTATTAAAGAATGAGGAAGTAAATTCTCAAGAAAAATTAAATACTTTCGCTTGTTTTCTCTCGGACTGTCTGAACTCAGTAGGTATCAAACCTAGTCAGCTCCCGGAAACGAAAATTGCTAATGAAAATTCGATTTGTAGTCGTGATGTAAGATGAGTTCATCCATCAAACACCACCCCTTCTCATTAGGTCCATGCGTGTCTCGGTAGGCCAGGTGTACCAGTCAAATTGAAGCTAAGACAGATGAAATATAAGTTAATTCTCGTAGGGTTCTACGTAAATTGCATTCGAAATACATTTCACGATTATCAATCTAGTTGGCGTAGGCAGCCGAAATTGCCTTAGCCTTCGAGAGAAGGGCCGTCGAAATTAGTTTGGGTAATTATTCGAAAAACTTCGCTTGGAAATGGATCGTTTTGGCGATTCAAGTGGGGCATTTCGAGATGTCGATCATGAGAAGAAGTTTCCTGAAAAACTGAAGACGAATATTTTTTCAACTGGTATAGTAGTACCGTTTATTACAAATTTTCATTTGATTTGTTTTGTATATACATCTGGTGTTTCTAAGGAAATAAATTTTAGATTCTGAAAAAAAAGGTATAATTTTTAGGAGCCGATTTAACCGTAAATGGAACCAAGTTTTCTATAATATGACATAAATGACCATTTCTCGTCAAAGAAATAGTATACTGTACAAAAAGTGAGAAAAACGACATATCAAACGCAAATCAAGCGAGTGAGAAATATGTCATTTTCTCACGCATTGAACACTGTACTTTTTCTACGGTTGCATTATTTTCAAGTATTGAAAATTAAAATACATATATAATAATATTTGTATGTCAATAACTCATTTTTATATTTTATTTGATATATTAATTAACAGTTATTTTTGAACAGTTTTGTGAAGTAATTGCTGGTAGGTCGTTTTGTTTCAACATGTTTTTGGTAATTGAAATATTAGCTGTGGTCGAAGTTGAAGTTGATAGGGAAACATACTGAGATTCCATAGCATTGTTGTGTTCAGGTTCTAATGGCGTTGGAGGCTAAATGGACTCTAAAATACTTTTTGAAACTGTCATTTTTTTAACTATGAAGTTGTCAGCAACTTTGCTGGATTTTCAACCACCATGGCGTTTTGAAGTTAAAAGATCTGCCCCAGCATTAACTAAAATTGTCGCAGATGACCTTCGGAAACAGTGGCCAGTATATACTTCAGGGTTCGGTAATTGTAAAAGTCTCGCTATTTCTTCCGCCATGGTACCAAATTTATTTATTCCCACGTGTTTCATTTGTGCGTGGTCGAAGCTTCACATATTTTTTGTAAATTTGGTAGAATTTTCCAGTGACTGTGAAATTTCTAGGAACCTTGGTTTTAGTATCGGGTAATTTTATTAAAAGGGTCGAATTAAGATATTCCAATTGAAGGGATTATATTTTTAGGAGTATCTTCTGTATAATTCAGTGTTCATATAGAAGTATTTGTTTCGAAAGAATTTTTTCTTTCGTGTATTTCAATGTTTATATGAAAGTAGCTGTTTCAGGAGGACTTTCTTTCAGTTTGTGTCTGAAAGTTACTTATTTGCATGATCTGCACATCCATGTTTAATCTCTGTTTGAAATCTATTTTGTATCAAGATAGAGTACCTAGTAGAAAGCCAAAAATTTTCTTCCCAAATATTAATTTTAATATCTGATAAATGAACCCCGTGATATGTGAATAAAAGTTAGTGAATTTTAAGAGTCACTTTAATAACCAGGATAGTTAAACCGCCATGCCCATATATGCCTAATCACTGAAATCACCTTTACAAAAATCATGAAAATCAGTCAAAAGGTTTTTTGCAAATTTGTTTCACACCATTTTCATATCTGTTTATGTATGTCTTGGTCCACAACCTATTCAACTCGTTGGACCAACTCTTCGGATCTTTCTTTCGACTTTTGAAGTTGAACCATTCACTTTCCATTTCAGTTTCCCTTTATACAAACGAGGTCTGTCTAAAAAGTGTCGACCTAACAAGGATACAAAACATTTTTTAAATTTTTTTTAAATTTCTCAACATAGTCTCCTTTCAACTCTACACACTCTGAGCGCAATTTTAAATTCAGCAAAAAAAATAAGTCGCTTGGGGCTAAATCTGGTGAGTAAGGCGGATGGTCAAGTAGTTTACAACTTAATTCTTGGATTTTTGCCATGACAACAGCTGAGATGGTGGCCGTTTTTTCCGCAAGTTCTGCCTTCACCATTTGAAAAAATGATGCGAAGTTGGTTCTTGTAATGGTTTTTCCATTTTGAAGATATTTGAATAAAATATATAATAAAATATACAAAATATTCAAATATCTTCAAAATGGAAAAACCAACTCCATGATTATCGCAAAAAACAGTCGCCAACAGAGCGTTGGAAATGTTTATTCGAAAACGTTTTTGGTTTAACATGAGCAAACGCGGCACCCAACGCGCAGACAGCTTTTTCATACAATAATGTAGATTTAATATGTGACAAACACGTTTTTTTGATATGTTCATAACCTCTACTATCTCTCTCAATTTAATTCGGCGGTCATCTAGCACCATTTCGTGAACTTTGGCATTGTTCTCGCCGGTAGTTGTAATTTTTGGACGTCCCGAACATTTATCATCTCCCATGCTCTCACGGACGAGTTTGGATTCAGCTGGTTGAAATTTCACTGTGGTAAATAATAGTGCAGAATCCCCATACACAGAATCTAAATCAGCTTTGATTTGCGAAGGCGTATTGCCTTTCAAAAATAAATAATTAATTACAGCTCGATACTCGATTTTGTCCATTTTCACAAAAGCACATCAACTCACTAAAACGACTGTTACATAACAACTGTTACAAGTGCTGCTCTCTTCATATCGAGGTCGGAAACCATCCTCGAATTCATCTCTTGAAGAAGATACATTCATTCTCAGTTTGATCAACGAGAACTGAAATGGGGGACTGGACATGAAAGTTTCTGGAATTTGTACGACATGCGCAATTCACACTGAACATAGAGGTTTGCGATATACATTCATTTCAGGTATTTGGTAAAGGGTTTGTGAATAATTTGTAGTTTATAAAGACTGAGTTATCATATATACATACCGATCAAAAATGCCACAAAAAATATAGACCTCCAATTGAAATTTCAAAGTTATTTTATAAATATCATCGATAGAAAAAATGCTACAGAAGATACAGATCCCCAATTGAGTATTCAAAGTTTAGGTAGAACCAAGTCTAACGGCACTCTGTGAAAAATATATGATCATATTCTGAAGATAAAATGAAAGTTCCAATGCAGACTTCGAATACAGTTTTAATATGTAATACAGGAAATGAGAAATATTCAGCCAGAAATAGAATTCCAAGATGTTTCCCGTGAATCTAAGGAAACAAAAGAGCTGATTTCTTTATACCTCTCGTTCAATTTCACCTGAAAATAGTCCTCTTGCCACAATTTAATTATCTTTCTATCTCTTACAGTTCACGAAATTCCCATGCATAGACTTTGTTTAAATTTAAGGTGAATTCATTCCTATCTTTGATTTTTTCGATTTGCTTATTTCAATCACTTTGTAGACCTTTCATCATGAATACCCTTTCTTTTAACCTGTGAGGAATATGTACTATATCCGCATATTTTACAAGTCCAGTAGGGTATCGTTATCAGAAGTACATTCTTTAAATAGTTTTCTTTCCAATGAATGCGAGAGTCGTCCAATATATTTATTAAATTACTCAATATTTCTTGTCATCTCTTTTCCACTACTTTTGCGAAATTTCAACAGATATAAACAGGAGTACCGCATCAAAGGCACCATTCACTGCTATGCTTTGATTCAGTGTCCTGCACTTGAAGGATGCAGTCCGCAGGATGAATTCAATGTCCTGCATTTCAATCATATCTCTCGTCTGTAGAACTGAATCAGTGTCTTGCATTCCGTCCGTCTGGGTATGTGTAAATTCTGCTAGGATTTTCAATATCAGTTTTTTTATTCGCTGAGTGTTTCTCGTGATTAATATGTACCATTGGTTGTAATAATTTCTCTACCTATAATATGTCGGTTTTCAAAATTCATTCTATGACCCTCCGAATTAACATTTTCAATTAGGTAACGCACAAGAGTTAACATTTCGTCAGCAGTCGCTCTTGTGAAAAGTACTGCGACTACTGAGTGGCCCAAATGTTTGTCCTATATATGTTTCAGAACAGTCCATTCCAAGAACAGACATGTTCCGACCATGACGGAGCAGACCTTACTAGAGTTGTTTACTAGCTACGATAAGATTGTAGAGGCCATCAAGCGTCGTGAGAAAAAACAAAGCCCCAGAGCTTGAAGGAATCGAGGAGGTTTCACTCCGCAATCTCCCTCGTAAGGTTCTTGTAGAATTAGTGCATATTGCCAACGCTATAATGAAACACCAACATTACCCAAGCTGTCTGAAGCGCGCGGAGGTTGTTCTAATCCAGAAGACCACTAAAGCTAGACACCTGATTGATAGTTATCGCCCGATCTCGCTCCTCAGTGCGGTAGCGAAGGTCGTTGGCAAAGAACTGCCAAGTAGACTTCTTCGCCTAGAGGGGAGGATGTAAGTTATCCCGGAAGAGCAATTACCGACGAGGTCGGAATACGAATTCTCAACTGATCCGAGTTGTTCACCGAATAAAGGAAACGTTTCATCAGGTGCAGAACACAGTTATGGTCCTGTTGGATCTTCAGAAAGCCTTTGACAAGGTGTGGACAGTAGGGTTTATTGCCAAAATGTGGTCGGCGGGCATGCCTTTATTCTTGATTAGGATTTTTGAATCCTACCTGACTAACCGCACCCGTATTCATTGTACACGTACCACTTTCCCATGTTCTTGAGAACGAATCTGGGTATCTATGCGGATGATGTCGCAATTTACGCGCATTCATTCTCGAGCGAGGTGGTTGAGCAGCAACTGCAGATCCACCTCGACAGGATGGTCGTGTCGTAATTCGACGGGAACAAAATAGAGATGAACTCATCGGAAACTGAGCTCGTCAACTTTTCGAAGAAATTTACCAACGTAAAGATCTTCGGGAAGTGGCGAATCAAAGATGTGAGCGTTGAAGAGCACAAAAGCGCGGGGTATATGGAAGTTATCCTAGATACGCGCCCGAGTTTTCAGGAACACTTGAGTCTATAGCGATCCAACGAACGGCTGCAGCCATAAAACGCACGTATCCGCTCATTGTACGGGAGGAACTCCAAGTTCAGTGCTGACAACAAGTTGTATATTTACGAACAAGTAATAAGACCAGCTATGCTGTATGCCTGTCCTATGTTCTCCAGCCCCAAGAGATTTCCTTTACAGAGACTCGAAAGGATGCAGAAATGGGTGTTCCGTATTTGCACGAACAGTGATAGATATATTTCATTGGTTGATTTGTTAGATCCGGCTGAAGTGGAGACAGTCACTGACCATATCAGGAAGCTGTCTCAGAAATTCTTCAAATTCTTTCTGCCAAAAAGTCCGCTGACAAAGAACGTCACGGCTATTAGGAGTTATCATAATCAGCCCCGTAAACACGGGCTGATTTATATTTCATTGGATATCTTTCATAAGTGGCGAGAACGTTATCGCGCTTAGTCCATAAAAAAATTGGATGAGATAATTCACGCTTTAACCTGATAGCAGAATTACCCTTACCTGGTTTTTTCATGAACTTTTTCAAGGAAGTTCCAGACAATTAACATTGGCTTACAGAGTTAAATGAGATACAGCAATATCAAAATTACACCAAAAGGAAAATTTTCGCGTGACCTTTGCCTTGAAGCGATACGTCATAAACGGAAGCTAAAAGACAAAATCTGTTGAGTGGAGAGTTACCCGTTAACACCAGCGGTAGCGCTTTCCACTGTCCAATCGTTGGTCCGTGTGCCGTCGGCGTATCTTCTGTTGTCTTATTAAGCTCAACAAAACAGTTATCCTCCTGCCATCACCCTCTGTACCTATCCCCCTTCCTTCCCTAACCCTGCTCCCGCATGTGCAGGAATGTTTGTATATATGTAAATAGATTTTTCGTGAATTTTTAATCAGAATGGACAAATAAAGAATTTTTATTTTTAGTAATTATGTATACTTAATAGGATTTTTGTTCATTTGAAATTGAAATTTTGAGTTTATTTAATAATTTGGATCTAGTGGTGGCATTTGTTTTGCAACTTTTGAGGCATTTCGGAACACACCAATTAATTTTGGTGTTGATTCGTGCATATATGGAAGCGATTAATATATGAATGTATGTATACAGTATCATGCTCTACTTCTTTATTATTTTGAAAGTTTGTTTTTTCACAAAATAAGAGCTGTTTACTGAATAACTTTACTAAAATTAGATAATTTTTGATTTAGTGAATAAGGATGTTTAATTTTAATATAGGACAGACATCTAGGCCTTTCTGTAGTCACATTACTTGGCATAAGAGCGTCTGAAGACGAAATAATACCTCTCGTGCATCAACTGAACATATTGAATTGGAGGATTATGGAATAAATTTTGAAAACCCACATATTTCAGATAGAGAAATTAATACAAGCAAAAGAATATTTATAGAAATAGTATCTATCAATCACTAGGAACACTCAATGAATAAAAAACTGACATTGAACATTAACACATACCTATCAGAATATGATAAACACAGTTCGCAAATTTTAATAACTTTCGATGTTTTATATTTTTTTCTATTCTATTCAATAGCTGAACTTCAAACTGAAGTCGTCCTTTCCGATTGACATCTTGAGTTACGACAGATTACAGCCTGGCTCCCTGACCATTTCGGCGTGTGTTTGTCAGAAAGACAAATAGGATATACTGACTTTGGGATGGCGGCTTGAAAGTCCTAAGACGTCAGTACCACCCTACACGGTGCACCCCTACCTGGCTAGGATGAGTGGATGAAAAGATTGTTCATCCGTTAACGGTGGATATGGGGCCTCACACGAGTGTCGGGGCCTTCTATATCGATAGGGATCGTCTACAGCATAATCTTTAGCTTCTCTAACTGAAAAATTAATATTTGTTTCCAGTCATGGACGGGATTTGAACTGACGCCTGGCGGGGCCGTTGCTTCGCGCCAATTAAAACTTGCGCATTAACCCACTCGGCCAATGGACCAAATAGAAGTCGTCCTTGTCAATGCTTGTCCATTTATACGCTGGCCTAGGCGGTAATTATTCTATTCTGTTCTATTTCAAATCTGTATTCCGTTAGATAAATTGGTTAAGGCTTTCGCGGCCGAGATTTTCAGTGTTACTTTCTTCATTCGGGTTTGAAGGCCTTCATAGTTTGGAACTGCATCCTAACGTTTCGCCAGCACGAACGGCTGGCTTCTTCAGAGATTTATTCATCTTGATGATTCACCGATTTCTAGTTCGTAGGTTGTATTTTTTTCGACTCAAATAGCCGCCTCTCTTGTTGATGCATTGCTATTGGTCGAAGTGTTATTCCCTGTTAATGATGTAACATTGCATTGCGCTGTTGCCACTTTGGCATCTTTCAGTATGGGATTCCAAATCCGGTTAAGCGTTATCGCCTCCTCTATTCTGTTGTAGTTTTGCGAATGCTAATGGATTTCTATGGCTTCCCGCACAAGCCGACTGTGGCATCCATGATCGGGGGCAAGTATTTTCATATCTTCAAACAGTATGGTGTGATCTCCTACTGCCGATTTGTCTATTTGACCTAATCTACAGTTTTTCCGATATGCATTCACCTTTGAACCCATGGATATTCTGGTGGTACCGATATAAACTTTTCCGCAGGTATACGATATACCCTCGCAGCTGATAGTGGATCTTTTTCGTCTTTCGCTATCAGCTGCGGGGGTATATCCTATCCCTGCGGAAAAGTCTATATCGGTACCACCAAAAGATCCATGGGTACAAGACTGAATGAACTTCGGCGAAACTGTAGATTAGGTCAAATAGACAAATTGTCAGTAGCGGAAGATCACACGATACTGTTTTAAGATGTGAAACAACTTGCCCCCGATCATGGATACCACAGTCGGCTTGTACGGGAGGGAAGCCATAGAAATCCATAAACATACGGAAAACTACAACAAAAAAGAGTAGGCGGTAACGCTTAACCGGATTTGGAATCCCATACTAAAAGATGCTAAAGTGGCAACAGCGCAATGCAATGTTACGTCATTAACAGGTAATAAGTATTTCGGCCAATAGCAACGCATCAACAAGAGAGGCGGACTACCTGAGTCAACATAAATACAACCTACGAAATCGAAATCGCCAGTCATCGGTGAATTATCAAGATGAATGAACCTGTTTAGTAACACTGATTTCCGTTGACCAACTGTTGCATCCCTACGAATGATAACAAGTCTGAACTTGTGCGCCAGCTGAGGATTAACGAGGTCTTACCTTATAACGTGCGATTCCCAACACGAGTCGGACGATAGGCAGTAAAAATGTATCTTCCGGCCACTGTGAATTATGATGATACAGAGTTTTGTTCAAAATCTACTGGCATTATTCTTCAACTCATTTTTCAGGAATCGAATCAGTAACAAAAGTATGTGAAAATTGGTGTCATTCAAGCCAATTAGTACTCTGCCTGTCACAGTTAACTGACCTCCATCTGATTGCTATCTGGTTACTGGAATCTCAAGGAAAAACTTGTACTAGAGGGTTTGATTTACAAAGTTTCTACTTTGTGAACCATCCGTGAGCGTAATTTATGTACGGGTTTTGATCACAGCAAAATATTTCACACAGTATGTTATCGATGACTAAGTTTGACTTCTTCGCCGGGTATCTTTTGCTCCTCTTAGTTTGATCTGTATCGAAAATCCAACAACTCATATGAACATAACCGTGTTTTGAGTAAGATTAAAAAAACCACTATATCTGTTGAAAAATTTTAGCTGACTGTGAAACAAGGGAATGACAAATAGCTTTGATGCAAGCTGAATTTCCCTAGCGAAACGAATTTCATTTTTTTTCCAAACATTCTAAGTCTACTCACTAGATGATCTTATCAATCGTCTTGGTGACGAAAAAGGTGAGTGAAAGCTTTTTACGGAATTCCAGCTTCCAGAATATGAGAAATGAAACTAACCCGGCTTGGTATGGATAACAAAACATATGTGCCTGAATTTTTTCTGCCACAGTGTCAAATCAGTTGGTAGGTAACTAATAAAAATGATCTATGATAAATTTCGCTCAAATGAAAGTACGTTCACAACTTAAAATAGACAAGTATCTACCTATCGACAACGCCAAAAATCCTTTTTTCAAAAAGGTTCATTACGTTAAATATAACCAACGTAATTATCACGCGCGATAGTTTCAGTCTTCCGATAATATATTAGTCAGAACTGTTTGGTGTAAAGAGCAATTATGATGTGCATGAAATTCTTACGTATTTCATATCATATCATATTTCAACGAATTCACGAAAAACATTGATAAATCAATACAATCAATGAAAGTGTAAATGATCGGTGGCTGTTTGTTCTGTTCCGTCTGTAGGTTGGTATGTGATAATTTCAAAAACGGCATAACCGATCTTTGTGCGGTTTTCGCTAATATACTGTGATAAGCTTCACTTAACACTTATCGTCTGATATATTTCAATCAATTCATGAATAACAAAGTTGCGTCACTTCAATGAATCATTTCAAATATTCCTTTGGATTTCTTGGTGAATGTAACAGGACAATCATTGTCTGCAAAGTTGTTAACATATCTGGAAACTATGAATTACAGAAAAAAGTAATTACAATGAATGAAAAAATTAAACTATACTTTATTAACCGGACCGAATTATTCGAATGAGTTAGTAAAAACATAAAGAAGTCCACACGACGGAACTGGTAGGCAACAGCTATAGAAAATTGATTTCAATACCTGTAATAAATGTGAAAAATTTACATTGTTCAGTTGATTTCACTGAAACTTTGGCTAATTATATCTGGTATATTTGGTACATAAGGGAAATCCCAAAAATTGAGGTGCAAGCAATCGAAGTCACGACAAATACAAAATATGTTGAAATGTTTGGTAAACAATTTATGAAGAGCTTATTTTGTTTTATGTAGAAGTTTTTATAAAATCTGAATGAATGTGCTCATGTGTAACGGTTTTATTTTGTCATTTCTTTTGTTTTGAGGTCAACGACTATTTGAACCTGAAATTAATATTTCCATGAAGGTTTTGGGATATTTTAATACCTCGTCATTCGTTTAGTTCTCATTTACTGATTAACAACTATACAAGGATATATTCGAACGCATTAGTTAT
>WOGO01007506.1:0-11122 GCA_015342085.1 Leptinotarsa defecta
TTTCTCCATGATTTTTGATATCACTGATAGGAAAGCGACTGGTATGTAGTTATTTGAAAGATTTTTCTTACCCTTGTAGGGAATAGGCTGAACGTGAGTAATCTTTCAACAAGAAGGAAAAAGTCCTTTCTTGTAAGACAGGTTTAAAGTCTGCAAAATACTGGTGCTAGTTCATTTGCGCACTTTTTAAGTACGATGATGGGCACTTCATCAGGGCCAGACGCCTTATTGATATTGGGATGTTCCAGAATTCGTCGAAAAGTAATTTCCGGCATTGTGGATTCTAGTGTAGGAATAGTGAGTGGTGCCTTTTCCAGAAAAACAATTGTGTAGTGGGATGCAAATTGTTCAGCTGGTAGATTTGCTTTTTCTATGGCTATTGTTGCAATTGGTGGAATTGTGGAATTTATATAGTTCTGATTAACAGCTTTTGCTACCGACGAGAAGGATCTAGACCCGTTGGGATTGGCAAGCAGTCTATCCGTAATTCTCTGATTATGAAGTTCTTTGCTTTTATTTATCCTGAGTTCGCAGCTGTTGCGAGAATTAACAAACCTAGTTCGGTTTTCGACACTAGGATTTTTGCGCCGCTGCCGGTAGGCGAGATTTTTTGAGGCGACAGCTTGCTTGCAATTTTTGTTGAACCAAAGTTTGCCATTAGAAGGCCGTTTCATTGAGAAAGGAATATATGCATCCATGGATGATAGAATAATTTCTGTGAATTCAGAAGTTGATGGATCGTTAGAGCTGAAACAAACATCCAGCAAGGGGACATCTCGGAAATGGTCTTGAAGATCCTCCTATTCAGCTGATCTGTAATGCCACACTTTGCGTGGCTTAGATTGTTCTCCAATATTCATCGATAATTCACTCAAAATTCAAAATGAGGGATCAGAAGATCCCAATGGGGACCTTATGGTGACTGTGTGAATTTCTGGATTGGCTGTTAGATATAGATAATCTGAGTAAGTCCGCTGCTTATTGCAAAAGACTTCGCGACCTTGTTCGTCGTTGATATTCAAAAATTTGAGCCATTCGATATTGTGGACATTGAAGTCACCGAAGATGGAGTTATTGCCGAACCTACTGGGAATACGTAACAATAGTATTCAGTCTCATACCCAAACCAAAACTCATTATCATCAATCACAGATAGTCTCGGCCCTATTTCGCAATCAACACAAAGAGAACAAGCATAACTTAGTCCAATGTTTGTTCCCATTCTTGAATTGTTCTTGGTGCGCTCAAGTTTGCAGTGCTTGTTATCCTGAAACTGAGGAATAGAAACAAACTAGACAGTAACACGATTCATGAACAGGTTATAAATGGAAAAACAGGGACTCGAAGAAACTCACTGGGGTTGTTAGACGCTAATGGTTGCGAATTACAATACCGAAGGCGGAAAATGTTTTTCCTTAATTGTCATTAATTGAAATTCCTACCATGCGGCAAAAGATTCATGTTTAATGAAGCTTTGGAGGAAATGTGCGTATATTCAACTTTCGTAGTGTTGTCAACAACTTCTTAAAAAAATTTCGCCAGTTATTTTATTACGTTTGTATTTTTTTAAATATGTGTAGAGTGAAATGTTGGATCCAGATATTTTCTATGGTTTTCGAATGAGACTCGTAGGTTTTTGTGTTCAGATTACTGCTATAATCTCTTTTGGAGATAGCTGTCTATAATGTCAAAATTTCGAATTTTAACACAAACTTCCAACTTGAAACAAAACATTTTGACTCAGTTTTCAAATTTTGACTTCATCCCCTAAATTTTGGCATTGGATTGCGATAGGTTAAAAACCTTATGAGGTGGCGAATTACTGGCATTGGATTGCGATAGGTTCACCAACTCATGAGGTGGCGAAATACTGTCATTGGGTTACAATAGGTTCACCAACGTATGACGTGGTCAAATACTAGCATTGGACAGTTATGAGTATATCAACTTGTGAGTTGGCCAAATACTGGCATTTGATTTCGATGGGTTCACCAACTTATGAGGTGGTGAAATACTGGCATTGGACTGTTATCAATTCTCCAACTCATGAGGTGGCCAAATACTGGCATCGGATTGCGATAGATTCACCGTCTTATGAGGTGGCGAAATACTGGCATTGAATTGCAATAGGTTCACCAACTTATGAGGTGACGAAATACTGGCATTGTTTTGCGACAGGTTCACCAACTTATGATGAGATGGCCAAATACTGGCATTGTTTTGCGATATGTTCACCAACTCATGAGGTTGCCAAATAGTGGCATTGGATTGTTATAAGTTCATCAACTTATGAGGTGGCTAAATACTGGCATTGTATTGAGATAAGTTCACCATCTTATGAGGTGGTCAAATACTGGCATTGAATTGCAATAGGTTCACCAACTTATGAGGTGGCGAAATACTGGCATTGTTTTGCGACATGTTCACCAATTTATGATGAGGTGGCCAAATACTGGCATTGTTTTGCGTTATGTTCACCAACTCATGAGGTTGCCAAATAGTGGCATAGGATTGTTATAAGTTCAGCAACTTATGAGGTGGCCAAATACTGGCATTGGATTGAGATAGCTTCACCATCTTATGAGGTGGTCAAATACTGGCATTGAATTGCAATAGGTTCACCAACTTATGAGGTGACGAAATACTGGCATTGTTTTGCGATATGTTCACAAACTTATATTGAGGTGGCCGAATACTGGCATTGTTTTGCGATATGTTCACCAACTCATGATGTGGTGGCCAAATACTGGCATTGGATTCCGATAGGTTCACCATCTTATGAGGTGAAAAAATACTGACATTGGATTACAACAGGTTCACCAACTTATGACGTGGTCAAATACTGACTGTGGATTGTTATAAGTTCACCATTTTATAAGGTGGCAAAATACTGGCATTAGATTGCAATAGGTTCACCAACTTATGACGTGGTCAAATACTGGAATTGGACTGTTATCAGTTCACTAACTTATGAGGTGGCCAAATACTGGCATTTGATTGCGATAGGTCCATCGGGAGCAGGTGGTTGTTAATCTTAATGGTGATCCAGAAGTAATTTCGAATTGGGGTGAAAATAACCAGGTACAATTCAGTTCCACAAACATCCAGTCATCGGTTTTCTCCAAAATGGTAAATGTTTTCGAACTAGATATAATAATGTTTAGTCAGACAATTCTGCTGTCTGCTTCGATGAGTTTGTTGGAGTTTAAAATGAACAACTATCGCTGGAATTGCGGAGGCTGCCTCTTAAAAACTTGAAATACTATTCGAAACCAGAAAAGTGTACAATCCGCAGAAACTTTCGATGCTATATGAAGCTCAGATCATACCTTCTTTGGAGTATTGTTCTCATGTATGGAGCTCCGCCCCTAAGAATACCGTCAAGCTGCTGGATTCCATCTAGAAAAAATCCATCCGCCTGACTAGAGACGCGAACATCACGTGCATCCTTGATAGTCTGGGACATCGAGTGACTTCACAATTTGATTCCACCAAGACGGGTACATAAAAGAAATACGCAATGGACTGTGGCTGCTCATCGTTTCGAGGTTGATCTCAGTACACCTCAAACTTCACTGTTCATTTGGAAAGCTACATCTACGTGGAATGAATTCCTGAGAACGTTTTCCCAAATGTATTTGATCTCCAGCGATTAAAGTCCCATGATAATCACTACTTTTGCACAGGCACCGCTGTTAGAGCTCTTTGAGCATTTTTCTGTAGTGATTGTGTAGTTTTGTCTTAAAAAAGGTCTGTTACGTCTCATATCCTGGGAGAAGATTCAGGTTTGTGTTCCAATTCCAAAATACCTGCGCTCCTGGCTGTGAACATATTTTCCCAAACGAGAAATCGTAATCAATTTCCGAACAGAACGCGTATCTTTTCGCTCACCGCGGAAAATATTTCCGGGAATAATTTCCCGGATAACCCAACTCACTGTCACACCCGAACGAAGGTATTAAATCGGTTCCCTGTAACGCTCCTGTTGCCTGAACACAGTTTCGGTCGATGTCTCGTCATGCCGAGCGGAACTGTCAATATACGTTTAATTGCGAAAACTTTAACAGTCCGCCGAACCTTAACCGTTTTAATTAATTCTATTTAGGAGTTACATTCCACGTGGTGTAGACATTCTTCCAGTTCACTGTCGCAATTCGCAATCATTAGCGTCCAATGACGTCATTAGGTCCTTAGGGCTGTTTTTCCTTCTGTAAATGGGACGTATGGGGCGAGTTTTCTCGAGGGTTCGGAGAACTTCAAACGTGGAACTTTGATGCGAAAATAATGTTGTTTTTCACTTGAAGAACTGCTATTTACTGACATTACATTCGAACTCATACAGAAATACTGTGTAACATCACAAAACCTTCACTAAGATTATTCATAGTATTTATTCATTAGTGAAGTATGACTTGAAGTCCATACATTTCAGTTGTCGACTTACTAGACTACAGACAATTATTAATCATTCTGCTCGTTTTTATGTGATTCAACATTCTGCTTCACATTTCTACGGAAGCGAAGGAGGGCCATTTATTATTTAATTTTTTTTTTTTGAAATCCATTGACAAATTTGCCAAAATCAGTTTTTACGTTAAACAACTGTCACTTCCTGCAGAAACATCAAGTGGTAGAAGTCGAAACTTTTGCCAGCTGAGGATTGACGAGGTCGTACCTGTTACCGTGCGATTCCCAGTACAGAATTTTCAGTTTGTAGTCAAAATTTAGAGATTGAAGTAGAAATTTCCAAATATTTGTCGAATTTGAAGTAGAAATTTCGAGAGTAAAGTCAAAATTTCGAGACCAATGTCGAAACTAATAGGCTAAATTCGAAATTTCATGTTTGAATTTCAGGAACAAAATCGAAACTGGAGTCGAAATTATAGTCGAAATTTCGAGTTCAAAACCATAATTTCGGGAATAAACTCGTAGTTTTGTGTTTGAAATCAAAATTTTGAAATCAGCCAGAACAGCCTTGGCTAATACTCCGCCTATTAACGATACACCGGAAGTTTTTTTTGTTCCTGTATACTGTTTTACTTTATTTTTTGTTAAATATTAAATGTAAGTCACAGCTTTCGACAGCTGGTCGTGCTGTCATCATCTAGGCTCTAATCGAAGTTTGATTAGAGCCTAGATAATTGAATAGATAATTAAATAGAAGGTATAAAGCTTCAAATCCTCTTCGTGACTCACATTCAATATTAAAATACTGAAAATAATGAAAAATTAGTTGCATCATTAAAAAAAAAAATTATATATTCTATTTGTATTTATAGTGAATGAAGGCATATTATTGTAAATTAAATTTCGAGATTAAGGTCAAAATTTCGAATTTGAAGTCGAAATTTTGGGATTGAAGTCAACATTTCCATAAAACAAATAATGAAAATATATATCGAGTCGAAAGTCGAAATTTCCAAATTGAAGTCGGAATTTCATGTACAAAGTCAAATTCTTGAATTTTAGAGACCAAAATCGGAATTTAGGGAATAAAGTCGAAATTTCAAATTCAAAGTCGAAATTTCCAAATTAAGTCGAATTGTTTTAATTTGATTTTTTTTTTAATTCGGAATTTCGACATTATAGACAAAATTTCGTGATTAAAGTTGAAATTTCCAATTCGAAGATGAAATTTTGGGGTTAAAGTCGACATTTTCGAAAAACAAATAATGAAAATATGTTTCGAATATCAAAAAGTTGCTACCAAGTAACTTTTGTAGTCCGTAATTTCAATTCAAAAACTTTTTTTTATTAAAAATTGTGAATATATCACCATTTTTTTTGTTTGCCTAGACTGATCAATTAACTAATTTTGATTTCTATGTGGAATTGAAAAATACAATATTTCAATATTTCTTTCATTGAACAATTCACTTACGACGGATTCATATCATTACGACTATTCACTTGGATAGTATCATGCCGTTTGTTTTGATTGAATTACACAACACTCTGAGTAACATTTCGTCAATACACAATTTTCAACGTTTTTCTTTTCTCTGTGGAAATATTCACTTTTAGAGTGAAACTACATTTTCAGTTCACAAAATCTCCCATTCATAATAGACGCGCACCTTAAATTAGGTGTGTTTATGTGTCACTTCATACACGATGTGATTAATTTTCGTGTCCTGAATACGGCAACAAAGAGGAAGAATAGAATGCACAGAAAATGATTGATGAAAAAACTTTGTGACAATACCGAAAAGAAGGGTCTTTATGAAATTTCGTATGACATTTACCCTGCTCAAGTATATTTATGAACAGCACAGGAAAGTCTGACAACATGAATTGTGGTTTGTACGGGGTGTGAAATTTTGACGTGAATGAAAAGCTTTGAATCATTCAGATCTCTTTTGATAAATTGGAATTGTTTTCAATTCTTTCATCAGCGAATGGAATGGTGCTGAAAATAAGATGGAATATATATCGAAGAAGTGTCTTACACCAGTCTGATATACTGGTGATCACTTCTGAAGAAGTTGAATAGTGAAATACGTGTCGCGATTTTTCAAAAATGATAGACTTATATTTTCATTTCCCATTTCAATATATACACAATATGCAAGAGTCAGACAGAACAATATGAATTCAATTTATTTGAGTAGAACATGATTCTAGCAGCTATCTAGAGTAAATCAGCCGGCGGAGTGAGGCGACAGCTCATTAACATCGAAAAACTCGTGTAGTGAACATCGTGTTAGTACAGTAGGAGAAAAAATTGTTTATGTGGTGAACAGTGGGTCATTTTTAGTGTTTGGAAATGCCTTTGAAAAATATAAATTACTTTGTGAAGAAAGTATTGAGATTTATGAAAGCGGAAGCAACGGCAAAAAGAAGAAGAATTTTTTTTGCGAAGCTGATAAGTAATAGTAACCATAAGCAAAATTGTAAACCAATATTGTATTTCAACTTTGAAAGTTCAGGAACGAGGAGCTGAGGCCGCAGAGGTTTGCGTGAGAACTGTATGAAAAATCGAATCAGAGGTGGAAAGAAATAGTGAGAAAAAACTCCAGAATGAAATAGATTCATCATAAATCTTAAAATCGTGATCATCGAAAAAAGTAAAGAGAAAACTCCAGTATCGAATATATCGTAAGTAAACAAGCCGACTTGGGGTTCTTGTCCAAAATTTTATATCGGACAAACCGAAAGAACTTTTTTCAAAACATTTGCAAATCATCTTCTGATTGAGGACCACTATTTCTGAAGTCAGCCATTTGGTATGTTTGGAATATTCCTGATTCGAATACATCTTTAGGAATTATTTTTTTCTAGATGCTTCGCTTCATGATCGACTCAAATCGATCGAGTCAAATAATGAATTGAAGTGATACATTTTCCTCAACTCCAGAAGTTGGAGGTAGAATAAATGCTAGCATTATATCCACCATCTTTATTCCTCATTGCGATGAAAATTCTATTATTCAATTTCTAATATCGAAAGTTGAGTCATAAACAGCGTTCTTCTGATCAATGCCACCCCCGTTTGGAGAATTATTCACGGTCACGATTTCGATTACAAGTAATGAGTACCCAGTTTTTCATAACTATTCTATGACGATCATAAATTTCATTTTAATTCATTAGCGATCGCGTGGGTGACATTTATTTTTCATCAGATGGGTAATAAAGTGTTTAAGCGACTCTTACTTATTATTCAAATTGAAAATCACTCATTTCATCGGAGTATCGTTTTGAATATTGCATAACATTTGATGGATTTTACAGGGAGTATAGAACATTTTTATCGCACTCTTTTGGGTATTTTTGCCTTTCAGTTGGTGTGTAGAAGACAAACTTTTCAGTTACTTCCGATCAGCTACTGCGTGATTTCGAAGTATTAGTATTTTTTCTCGAAGAAAAACATTTTATTCATCAGTCACTCTTTCCATTTGATAACTAGTAACTTCAGAATTGTAAAAATATAAGAATTTTTGTATTTTTCACAAATTCACTCTATTTTCGAACTTTTTTTCGATCCACTGCTGTTACTTGAAGATCCATAGTGATTTCACAAACTACACCGAAAACGATTCGATCTTCACAAGCTTCATTTTTAAAAAAACTTCAAAATATGTTTCACTATCACAATGTCTGTTCCGTAGTGAATAATAAATAAAAATAAAATGAAATTTCTCAATTCTCTCCACTTTAACTTTGGCATTAGCCAGCTAGCGCAGAGTGTCCGGAGTTATCGTCAATAAGAGAGTGTGTGTTTGACACGTCTTGGCCTACATCAGCCGATATAAAGGATATTTCTCCTAGTGACCTGTCCATCTTCCTGGTAAGGACAGAATGGACGATGTCCTAGGAGGATAACTCTTCGGGACGATGTACAATGGGTCACATGTGGCCTATAACATAGCCTTATTGGAACGTTTGAAAAACGAAATCACGAAAGAACGGAAAAAAAATGCTGATTCATCAAGACAATCCACCATGTCACAAATCGATGAAAACTATAACAAAGTTGCATGAATTGGGTTTCAAATAGCTTCCGTATCCACCCTTTTCTCCGAATCTGGCTCCCATCAACTTTTTTCTTTTCTCAGACCACAACAAAATGCTCGCTGGAAAAAAACCTCAGCGACAATGAAGAGGTGATCATCGAAACTGAGACTGATTGCCTCTAAGGAAACTATACTGAATCAAATTTCATCCTAGAATTTTTTCTTCTATGTTTTCTTTGTAACGTTTTCGAACATAGATATATTTTTTGCGCAAATTTGTCATATACTTTCCATGATAGTGGAAATGTTTTCCACGTGAGAGGAACTCAACCAGTTCACCAGAAATCAACCAAGTTCTTAAGTATTGAAAAAACCCAAATGAAAACGTGCCAGATAACGAAAATTTATCAAATTTCGTTTCAATATTTCATCAGAAGAATGAGGAAATGAATGTCAAAGACACATTTCCGAAGAAAAACTCACAAAGGCATCAGTGACTACTTCCTGGAAGCACATTGCTCATTTCACCAATAAGCTAATATTTTTAAAAGCGCCTCCGACAAAAAAAAACTAATTTGAATGAAAGCTTTCTGGATAATTTATCGTGAAATACTCCGAACACTCCCACTATACAGAATTTGCAAGGTAATGCTCATCGACTGCATATTGCAGAGGTAGCTTTTTCGGAAATTAGAACGGATAGAGAGAAAACGATCACTCAGCTATAAGTTCTGGTTGATTACCGTGAAATTTGTTGATATTTCATCAGTTGGTCGACCAGTGATTTACTCAGAGGAAACTATTTACTCCTCATTATCGATAGCGGAGAGAAAGGAAAAGATGTTATGCTTCAGCTAACAGAGAGCTTGTTATGGATTCAGAATGCCAACTGCTGCGGTTGGATTTGTGGATTAATGAGCCTTCCCCAAATTGAAAGTATGGGAAGCCACCAAAAAAATAAGAGGAATGTTGAAAGTTCACCAATTTTCATTGACCTCCATGGGGATTTTCACCTTCTACAATCTTTGAATTATTATGAATAACTTTGTACAGACGTACCAAGAGCAAGCCCAATAAGTTACTGTGTAAAGACAATTGAGTTCCAACAGATATGAATTTGCTGGTTATCAATAAATAATTTTGCATAATTTTGCCTATCAAAGCATTGCAGAAATAATTATTTCAATATTTCGAAAGCCCAAATGTGCGTTCTTCTTTAGACTTATGAAAAATATGTTAACATCTTAAACTCATAACTTTTTTCTTTATTTCTTTTCATTTTCAAACTACCACAGAAAGTTTCAAATGTGGCATATGTCAATAGAGGTATTGACAAAGGGTCACATCTGAAAGAATATATATCAGGATTTGTTCGTGAACTCTACAATGAATAGAATGAAAAAAGAAGTTTATCGAACTTATTCAAGCTCAGCAACCACAATTGCATGAAAAATTTCTGTTGCAGCTTCGGAAATTCACAAGCATTCTGAAAAAAAAAATGAACAGATGAGAAATCAGGAGATATTACTGGCTACCACATTGAACTCTTTCACCTATCCAAAACCTGGTGGAATATCTGTTTTGAAGCAGTAACATTGATTGGAAACAATTAGGATTCAAGCAGAAAATAAGTTGGAGAAATGAGTGGACTAATTGAAACAAAAACATTTCACCTACTGCCTCAGAAAGTGTAAATGTTGTGTTGAACTTTCTGCTGAGTCAATTGAACTTTTTCATAATGTGTTTGTGAATCAAGTCGGTCAGTGGTATTCGGTCACTTCCTCTGACAATAGAAAAGCCGTTCAATTCCCAATTTTATGTATGTACCTGACCAAATGGTACTGTATGGAGTCAGTAAAGTCATCAGGAGTTTCAATTTCTTCCTGTGGATTTTGTACATGGTTCGCGACCATAAGAGGAAAGGAATTGAAGCATTTCCCATGAGAGCGGCTGATGAATTCGGTTTTGTTTTGGATACTGAACGGGGTGATCACAACTCTGTCACCTAGTTGAAACCCATCCAGCAAAAAGCCTACAAGGAAACCACAAAGACCACTCCACTCCTGCGGCAACACGAGGATAAGCCAATATGAGGTCTTCTTCAACAACATTGAAAACCTTGGCTTATGAAAGGGCATTCCTCAGGTTGAGTGAGCTGAAGTCTGAAACTGAGGAGTTTAACATTGACAGCCAGTATGGTACTTCCAACACCTCAGTATACAACAGTAGCGTGATGGGTGAAGATGTTTCTGACACCAGATGCGAGGCGTCTGAGACCCTAATGCACTTGTTGTCGAAATGTCTATCATTTCCACCGATATCCATACATATAACGCGGAACGATGTGTCTTTCTCTTCCACCTACAGCACTTTTACGGTATTGATGAGAAACCAGTGTTGCTCTGGGAAAAATGAGTTGATCATGGCTAGGCACAAGATTTTTGGATCCAAATTCTTCTCAACCACTGTCTAATAGTTCGTATTCTATTTTTTCCATTCCTGATTCCAGCTGTCAAACCGTGAGTCCTTATAACTTCTATTGTTTCCATCGAACAACTCGAATTATATATACAAAACTGACTCAGAGACCCTTGCATTGAGTCATGGCATTTCGCAAGGATCAATATTGGGCCCACTGTTATTTTCTTTGTACATCTCAGATTTTC
>WOGO01007507.1:0-11121 GCA_015342085.1 Leptinotarsa defecta
TATATTAGTATTAGATGTTCGCAGATATTTTGATTTGATTATGTTTTTCTAAATAATTTCAACACACATCATCACAGATACTTGAAAAGGGTTGCCACGGAGGTCATGAATATTACTCTGTCTTCTTAAATTCACGACCTAATGATGTTCTTCGTCCTACGTACAATAAACCTTTCTCTGGATTTGTTCAAAAACATTATCAAATTAAAATATTTCAAGAGGGTTATTTTCAATAGATCATCCCGTATATATGGAATTCAAAACGTCGTAACGACTTCAACTTACAGTTTATGTTGAGTAGATCAGAATCTCACAAGATCCGCATACGTTATTTTTAGGGTTAAGTTTCGAAGATCGACCTGTTGGGGCCGCGTTCTTCTACCTGTTCCCCTTCCTTGACCGCGCCAACTCAAGAAGAAACAACAAATAATCCAGTAATGAACGTGAGTGCGTGAACTGAGTATTTAGTTTGTGCTAGAAACATGAAAGTTACTCAGTTGTTGGTAAGAAATTTTTTCATTTTTCGTACATCTTTTTGTTAGGATACATACTTAGTACATTGACTGTAGGGAATAAAAGTGAAAAGAGGAAAACATTATATAGGTACCAGGTATAACGATTCTTTGTAATGTTGATTGTGTAACTGTTTTTTTTTACAGTTCATACTTTTATTGCCTTACCGTAATTTTCTACAATAGTTTTTAAACCTTATTCAGTTGTTACCTAACCAGTTGGACAATTAAATACACACATGTTCAACATTCTATGAATTTTGGTCTAGCAGTCAGTATCAATAAATCACTCATATATCTACGAGTCACAGTTATTATTATATATAAACATCGAGTACTATTATGTTGTCATATCAGAGTCGAGAAAATGTTTGGTGTTTCTGAGAAAGAATAATATTGAACTTATAGGTTATAGCATTAGTTTAACTTGAAATGTTACAGTAGGTCTTGAGGAAATCAAATACAGGGTGAGTCAACAAGATTCCCTCGGTCCATTGCTATCAGAGGAAACAATTTTTAGAACTGCTCATTTGTTTGCAATCATATCGATAAATACCATCTTTCAAAATTATTTTCTCGCATACTGGGTGATTCAATCGAGCATGGCCAACCCAAGTTATATTTTTTTAATATAACACTGTATATAAATACGTCATTCGATTTCATATTTTATTAGCTCTCTAAGAAATTTTTGTTTTCGAATTTCCATTGCAGCATTACCAGGTTATTCCAGAAAATCCTATTTTGCAGACAATATTTTTTTAATTCACCACCCGCATGTCTACAGCAATTAAGTGCATATTTTTAGAAATAGTTACTTAGTCAATATTACTATGATAATTTCGGGAATCTCAACTTTCGGAAACAATATATAGGGTGCTCGGTAAAACCGGTCAAGTTTCATTCATTTTCAAACCAGCATAATTCATCTTTTTCAAATGGAACACCCTGCAGTTTTTCATTTATATGAAATGTTTCTACATTTCACAACATTTTTTTATATATGAAAAACTGATATTTTACATATTATAGATTATTATTTTACAAATTATACATTCAATCATTTTCATTATGAATGATGTGTTGGAAGATATGGGACAAATGGTTTATGCTCTGGGGAAAAGTGACTGAAACTGCCTCTTTGCATCTAGGATTCACAAGGAGAAGTTTTCCGAAAGAAGACAATCAGATAGAAGGGCATTTTAGGCTAGAAATACAAGATTTGAAGGAACTGATAAGTTAATCACGACGTTCGAATGTGTCTGCCCTGTAACAAATGAAGAGAATAGATTTCAAATTGATTTTCACCTTGTTGAAAATCCCAATGTGAGTACCCGAGACCTGAGCAGGGAATTAGGATTTTCTCAAACCAGCGTGTCTCGAATGAAACGAGCAAGAAAATTTCATTCTTACCATATGCAATTGATGCAAGAGTTGAGACGAAAAGATTTTGAAAAACGTGTTCAATTTTGCCGATGGGGCTCAGAAAAGATCAACCAGTAAAATGATTTTTTCGATTTCGTGTTATTTTCTGATGAAGCGACTTTTCATAAAAATGGAGCTGCGAATCGGCATAACATGCATTATTATGCAATGGAAAACCCCCATTTTGTTCGTTGCGTAAACTATCAACTGCGTTGGTCACTGAATGTTTGGGGTGGAATTCTGGGAAAAAGAGTTATCGGTCCATATTTTTTAGATGGGCATTTCGGCATAAGTTTTCGAATTTACTGGATGAAGTTCCATATGGAACAAGACTTAGAATGCGGCTACAAGACGGTGCATCACCACATTGTAAAACTCAGATACGGGAATACCTCAACGATCATTTCAGTAAAAAATGGATAGGTAGGGGTGGTCCTCTGGTGTGGCCATCCTGATCACATGACCTGACCAAAATTGATTTTTTTCATGGGAGTATACTAAATGGATTGTCTAACAAACTCCTCCAACATCTATAGAAGACATGAAACGAAGAATCACTAAAGCATTCAGGGAAATTTCAAAAGATATGCTGGAAACGTGTAGCGAATTTGTTTAAAAAATAACTGACATTATGTGTTGCAGACATTCTGGTGGAATGTCTGCAACACAGACAGTAGAAGTTACCTCATTTCAGGCAGACTGTGACGTCATCACAACAACCAGTTTGCTTCTTGGCTCGCTATACAAGGCAGACAGACCACCCAGTCAACCAGAGTACACCAAATTGTCACGTGGTGTCCTGTCACCCAGCGGTGAACCAATCAGAGTGTACCAAATTGTCACGCAGCTCGCCAGCTAATCAGAGCGCACACTTTTTCATCTCGGAACATCGTGGCGAAAAATTTGAATTTTCCGTGGACATAAATAATTCAGGCAGACAAACTACCGAACGTATCCCTCAACGAGACAGACCGTCCAGTCACGTAGCGCGCTTACGTTAGCCCATCTTTTCGCTCAACACATTTTTGTTTCATGGCATCATAAAAAATTTTTCGTTGGAGAATTTTGTCATTTTGAACATCTCTTGGACTCCTCTATTGAATAAAAAAGTCAGGCGTTATTGTTCATATGGAAAAAAAATTGATTGAGTAAGTAAACGTAAATAAATGAATTTTTTGTGATTACAACAATATTTATAACTGGGTATAATTTGTAAAATATCTGTTTTTCGCATACTATACCTCTAATAAAAATGTAATAGAATGTTGAAACATTTCATACAAATGAGAAAATACAGGGTATTCCATTTGAAACGGTTGAATTATGTCTGTTTGAGAATGAATGAAACTTGAACGGTTTTACAGAGCACCCATTAAATTGTTTCCGAAAGTTCAGATTTCCTAAATTATCATAGTGATGTTGACTAACTATTGGGTGGTGAATTAAAAAGTATTGTCTGCAAAATAGATTTTTCTGGAATAACTTGGCAATGCCGCAATGGAAATGCGAAAACGAATATTTCTCTGAGAGCTGAACAATATAGAATCAAATTCATATACTGCGTGTTCTATTTAAAAAAATATAACTTTGGTTGGCCGCGCTCAGCTGAATCACGCAGTATGCGAGAAAATAAATTTGAAAGATAGTATTTGTCGATATGACTGTGAAAAAAAATTGAGCAATTCGAAAAATTGTTTTTCCTGATAGCAATGGACCGAGGGAATCTTGTTGACTCACCCTGTACAGTTAACAGTAGTTAACAAGAACATTAGTTAGGTACTCATTTAATACATTTTTATTAAAATTTCCATTATCCATTGTCTATTCAGTTGAATTATGAATAGTGTTATTATTAAAAAAATTAATGAAGTTTTCCAAGTTGACACAATGTAGAAACTAAATGATATCATGACAAATCGATTTCACAAACTTATCGCTACATCGAGGATTATTATTCCCAATATCGATTCGAGGAAAATTAGTCATTATATTTCGTGTCTATATATTTCACATACAACCGAAGTGTAGTGAAGAAACTGAAATTGTCTTATTCCCTATAAATATCCACATTATTTACCAGCTACATCAAGATAATTGTTTATTTTTCGTGATCTATTTTATCAAAGAAATCTTTTGTACGAGACTTCCGGATGAAGTATTGCCAACATAAATTTTCTTAGAGAAAACTAAACGTTTTTATTTCCAAAAATTGGGATTATGAGAATGAGAGTAAGGTATGTTTGTTCTCCGATTTAACAAAATCAATATTACGTTTGATAAATTGATGGATGTAGCCATGAACTTTGTGGTAGGGGAAATTAGAAATGAAACTTTCTATATTTTTTTGCCACTTTTATTTGTAACTTATTTTTAATGTCCTATAAGGACATTTTCAAACTAACACAATAAACTGTTTATTGTATCAGTGTGTATTGTATTATTGTATTGTATTATTGTATATGTAAGTATGAATATATGTGGAAATGCTATAAATAAAACGTAAAAATATGAAAACATTAATTTGTGAAGAATAATACACTGTTTTACATTAAATCGGAAAAATACAAATATTGAGAGCAATGGGTGAAACGTTAATAATATGAAAAAATGGAGAAAAGAAAGTAATAGTGGAAATAAAAAAGATAACAAGATTTCAATAATCAATCGTTATTGGGTAACGACTGGCCTATTCTAGGTTACTCTCAGATCAGTGAGGCTCACTTATACATACGGGTGTGAAGTTATCCACATCCACAAAGTACACTGAGAAAAATGTCGAATTATTTTTTTTTATTTGCCGATTCTGTACACCTACCATTTTTCAATATGATACGCTTATTGACTGATTTAGTAAAAAAACCGTCGTAATTTATTAAACTCTCTGAAGGGTTGAAAACAGGGTAGAAATATTTAAAAAATTTGTAACATGTATTGTAGACCTGCAATATCGAGATATGTTATTTCTAATGATCTATTCGACAGAAAAAACTTCACGTCACAGTTTTTCAGGTCGTTTGAGAAAGTGAAAATGAGGTAAAAATAATAAGAAAATTCGTAACATGAAAAATCGACTTTGTACACCTACAAAATTATTGAGACATATCATTCGTGATGATCTATTCGACAAAAAAAACTTCACGTCATAGTTTTCCAGAATGTGTACACCTACAAGTTTGAGATATGTTATCCATGATGATCTATTCGACAGAAAAAACTTCACGTCATATTATTTCAGGCCGTCTGAGGGGATGGAAATTCAAAAGGTATATCTTTGAAAACTGAATTTCTACACCTACAAGATTGAGATACTCCTGATGATCGATTTAACAAAAAAAAATCACCGTGTTAGAGTTTTTCAGCTCTGAGAAGGTGAAAATGAACTGAAAACAAAGTGACTGAAAACTTTAATACCATATTAGCTGATTAATGTAATGAATTGATAAATGTTACTGTAATATATGTAGGAGTAGATTCTTCGGAAACAGCTGCAATTAGTATGTTTTAAATGATCTATATGAATACATATCTGATAGAATTGTAGTAATAAATAGACTCAAAGAAACATTGTATATAATGAAAACGAAAAAACAAAATAAGAAATAAATTCAGTGTACCGGTAGATTGAGTTATCTATATTTAATATACTACACTATTATTTGGAACCCGCCAGGTGTCAGGAATAACATATCTCAATCTTGAAGGTGTATAAACTCAATTTTTGAATCTATTATTTTTTCAAGTTTCTACCCCATTGGCACCCCCTCAGATGACCTGGACAACTATGAGTTGTTTTCGTCGAATAGATATATAACATATATCAATTTTGTAGGGGTACAAACTCGATTTTTCTTGTTACGAAATTTTGTAGTATCTTCACCCCCTCAGACGGCCTGGAAAACTATGATGTGAAGATTTTTCTGTCGAATAGATCATCAGGAATACTGATGTCTATTCGACATTTTTCGTGTTATGAATTTCTTAAATATTTCCACCCTATTTTCACCCCTTCAGACAGTTTAATGAACTAGGACAATTATTGTTTTTCACTAAATCAGTCAATAAGCATAATATGTAAGGTAGGTGCATAGAATCGGTAAATGAAGAAATAATAATTCGATATTTGTTTCTCAGTGTACTTTGTGTATATGGATAACTTGACTCCCGTCTTATACATTTTTCGTAAAGTGCTGGTAGATTTCCTAAGTTTCGTACACTGATGCCCATTTTCCCTCTCAATTGAACATTTAAAATATCCAACCTTCTGATTGAATATGCCACTGTTCAAAATGTACGTTTGAACTTCCTTTCAAACCGGTGATCCTTATTTTCAAACTACTTGGTGTCATGTCCGGACATGCTTGGTTATGCTGAAATTGCTCTTTTTCTTGCTAGGTTGACAACTGTCAACAATTAGAAGCTGCTTCACTGTTAGTAGTTGTGTGTAGCATCTGTTGACGCTGTAGATTATCCTGATCTGAAGCAGTTTCTAGTATTGTTTTTTAATGGTTTTTTTGATGTGAAACATCTATAGCTGCACGTGAAACCGATTGCTGGCGTGGCAACGGGTCGCCATATGCAAGCGACTGTGCGATTCTCTTCACTCTGGTTTGGCCTTACGTTATCTCTCTCGTCCCACTGAGCACGGACACTTTAAGTGTATACAGTTGTGTTTACTACACTATACATAACCTGTGTTTTACTAAATAAATAATTTTTGAAAATAATTAAAAGTTAAATATGTCTGATAGTGATAATTAAGAAAGTGGAAGAGAGCAGCCTCTTGCCAAGAAAACAAAATCACACTATGACACACTGTCAAGTCATTAGTAAGTCATATTTTTAAGTTCAAGTGTGCATTATCTGTGTAATAAACCCGCGTATATTCGGTATGTCTCAAGGGTCAGTAAATGTGAAATCTACTCTCTTGGCAGATTAAAATTCACAAAATTTTCCTAGCATATAATATTTTTGAATCAATTATTAATTAAGTTCACTCTTATGAAAAATAATGCACTAAAACACTTGCTTGAATAATGAATTTCATAGACTGACAAAATTATATTTTAAAATCAGCTGATATCGATTATCGCACGAATGTTTCTCTTATTTGTTGTTTGATAAGGACTGTATTTACCGTATGGGGGCTGGTTGTTGAATATTTAAGAAAGAGACAATTCAGAAATTAATGATGAACGACACCAACCTTGTTTATTTCAGGAAAATTTTTTTGCCACCTGGTTTCACTTCCAAATATGTGATCGTGGGGTACCCCAGTAGTGATCTTGAAGGATGCTGTTTTTGGCGGTAGATATTTATAATTTTCACTTCACAAAACATTTAACGGAACACACGTCTTGCTGCCTGTCTTTTCCATTGACTGCCCCTCCGACCTCCACGCGTACCTATAAAGCCGGTATCACAAATGATGAAATGTTAACAATAATAATAATAATAACCATACCTGAACCCAGATACAAGAACAGGTGAAAACCGAATATTTGTTATTAACAGAAACATCAGAAAATCAATTGATTGATTAATCTAATGATGGTGGAATTGCAATAATTAGCTAAGCTTTTTGAGTTTACTAGTATATTGCTATCGTCCAACCAGTGTTATGAATCACACGTTAAAAGGTAAGACCTCGTTAGTCCTTAGCTCGCACAAGTTTCGACTTCTGAGGGTTGTCGTTCGTCGTAGGGGTTCGACAGCTGGTTAACAGAAAAACAGAAAATATTAAAGTGATACGAAAATTTTTTCATGCATATTTTAATTACATGTTTTTTATAAATATTTCACTACTCGACAATCATCACAGGGGTCACCAAATAATATCATTGATGTTTCACACTTGCTTTCTTTTTTGTTAGGTTCTTGTTTTATTGTTTTATCATTAGCTTCATATCTTTGATGAGACTCCATAGCCTTCATACTGACTCCTTCATATAGCTGGCAGCCTCTGGTTTCTCTTCCCCGCATCTTGCTTTTCTCAGCGTTGATATCGCTTCACATTCACAGAGCACATGCAGTGCGGTTTCTTCCTCATCTTGACAGAACCTGCAATGGGTTTCTGTCAGACCCATGTTGCTCATATGTTTCCCGAGTCAGCTTGCCCCTTTAGTAGACCCACCACTACCATTAAAACCGTACGGTTGTGGTTTAGCAGATCGTCCGTGAATCTGGGCGATGGTTTCTTCATGAACTCTTTCGCCTGCCTCATTCCTGGGAGCTTCTTCCACCAATTTATGGATTCGGCTTGCAGCCATGAATTTCTGGATACATGCTTTCGCTTCCCCTCAGAAGGGTTCTGGACCGATCATAGTCTTCAATACGCCTTCACGGGCTAGAACATCGGCCTGCTCATTGCGCTTGTGACCCTCATGTCCGGGTACCCAAGCTAGAGTGACCCTATTTTAGGTACATAGCTTCTTGAGTGCGCATAGACAGCTTCCCACCAGTCTTGAGAAGACTAAAAATGAGCTGAGTACCTTAATTGCCGCCTGGCTGTCGGAGAAAATGGCAATGTTTTTATTTGTGCCTGGAACACAGTTGCATTATGTCCGAGGTTGAGTGCGATTCTCGTCTCTGCTCTGCTTTCGTTTATACCGGCTCCCACTCCTTAGATATTTGAGCCAAGAAGTAGCTGAGAATGTCTGAACTAACATAACATCACGTGATTTGAAGTTGGTAAGAGAACACTGGTATAAAAGAAGGTTCAAAGAAAGAATTGAGTTATTTTGTTCATTCATTCATTATCATTAAAAATCTAAACCTCTAACATTCATGAAAGTAGATTTGAAAACTAATTGAACAATGGAATTGTGTGACCCGAAATACAAGATAATTGAAGTGAATGTTCGGGATTTATGGTATGGTTTTCAAAAAATATTTATAGTTTAGTTCAATCTATTCATGATATGGTATGTAGGAAAACGGACATGAAAGGAGCATGAAGTGATCGATAGTGTGAAAGTTAGTCTACGCCTCTTCAAGACTTTGCTCGCAAAAGTTCCGACTTAAGAATGTTGTCGTTCATCAGAGAACGTCACCTGGTTGAGGAAAACTCATGCCAATCTTCATTTTTATGTATTAATTAGTCATACTCCGTTTAAATTTGTGAAGACTACCATGGAAAGAATCTATTGAAAAGTAGTGAAATCATTATTATAATCATCATTATTATTATTTCGATTTCTACAATAACGATTTCGTAAATGAAGTCGATTTGCTTAAATATAGTAAATCAATTTTTTTTATTCACTGGGTAAGAAATACTCGGAAGTAATGCCATGTACTCTTTCCTTTACTAAATAACAGACACAGCGTAACGTCAAATCGAGTAGAAAGTTTTAATTAAACTTGCATAAAAAATTAATACTGGTTGATTAATTATTCAATTGATGGTTTTCTATTGAAATTTCTTTCAAATACACAATTTCAATGAACTTGGTCTCGTAAGCAGTGAATATAATATAAAAAAACGAGTTGAGCAACCTCCATTGTAATTCATACCGTACAAATACTGTGTGTTTGAAAATATTTTTTGTCAACAACAAAAAATAAGGCGATCTTTATCGAAATGACTGTTTTATGTAAATTATCATACTATTCATTTCTAGAAATAAACGAGAATCAGCAAGATATTTAGAGTGTTTTGGAAGCAATTGCGGTAGCAGGAAAAAAAACTCTTCAAACGAAAGAAAATTCTAGAAAGTTACGAAAGTAAATGATCTTGGACTCTGCCCACACTTTTTCTCTGCTGCTTTCCATCACTTGACCTGAGAATAATTTTAATTTAATAGTAAATAATAGGAGCATCAACGACAATATTTATTGAACTTAATCACCGATTCAGACTCTGAATATCTGGCAAAACTTGAGAAATGACGTGACAATGTTAGTATTTTTCAGCTCCACATTATGGGCTTCTTTTCCCATAGTAAATGCATTGGGGTGAATGCTGTGGAAGATGTTGCAAGAAGGTGTTCATGTCTTCGTGGTTCCATACAATGCACGTTGATATAGAAGCATTCTCATCGAAACTGATGGAGAAAGCGTTCTGTGATTTCAATAACCTCAAATTTTTTCAAAAACTATACCACACGAGTTCATTTCCACAAACTTTATTTGAAAAATATATCACAACATGTTTCGCTAGCACAGTAGCTTTGTCAAGTGATTTGAATACTTCAAGTTTTTCTTACATTAATATTTATATACTACAGGTAACCATAACTGGGACTACCTCCAAAAAATACCCTAAAAGTCTACCTAAGGTACCTGTTCAATTATGATCACCTGAAGCATATTACCTCAAATCTACATCAATAATAATTCTTTCTCGGTTTTTAAAAAAACAAGTTCAATAATGGTGATCTATTCAAATCTAGTTGGTCATTCATTAGAATATTTTAGTTTTTAAATTTATTAATTGTCATTGCTTTCAAATGATTCAGTCTCAAACCTTTATTTTCTATGTGCTAAATGTTGAACTCTTCGTTAATGATATGATTTTCTTCTAGAAGATGGTTTGAATTTGTTTTCTTATTCACATAGCTCGTATGATGTTCCTGGATTCGATTCCTAAATGTTCTGCCAGTTTGACAAATATATACCTTAGAGCACGTTCCATACTTCAATTTATATACTCCTGATTTCGAAATAACGGCCGAATCAACCAGAAAAAAAACCCAAATTACTCGACATAATGCCATGAATTTTTCACGAAAGATGACGGTGTTAGTCCAAAGTGGTGTTAGTCCAGTCATCTTAGTAAGTTCATTTCGGATTATTACATATCCAGCTATTAACTCACATAAATTTGTTTTTTGACATCCTAAAAGTTTTTTCAATTTTATCAATTTAATAACACTCACCTGCCTCTGTAGTTGCGGGAAATACTTAAATTGTATTTCAATTCAAGTGTAATGTACATTAATAAATGCTTAATTGAAAAGAAATGAAATTCTTAACTAACGTTTTTAATGAAAAATATCACATACATTCATGATTCTGGAAATAAAAATATAAATAAAAATTTCAGGAACTACAACTTAGAATTTTAATTATTTTCTTCTTCGTCATCGTCGTTTTCTGACTGCTGTAGTATTTCAAAGTTCCCTCTTTTTTGACAACATCTCATTTGCCATCTTCTGGTCATGTGTAAAGTTTTTCAACTAGACTC
>WOGO01007508.1:0-11121 GCA_015342085.1 Leptinotarsa defecta
AGCTATCTACGGTTACGCCAAGATTTTCAGCACTGTCTACCCAGTCAATGTCTGCGTTATCGAGAGTGAGCCTAAAGTTACACTGAGTTTCTTCTATTTATCTTTGGCATCAAGCCAAAGTTTTATTTGGATTGATTTTCAGTCAATGATTCTCCGAGTATAGAAATGTTTTGCGTATATATGTACTTTACAATGTGATAAGAAAGTGGGGTACTAAAAATAACCACTGAAAACATCAAGGGTCCTAATATACTTCCCTGCGGTACACCTAAGATTGTTTCTTTTAGCGATGACCATGAGTAATCATCCAGTTTGACCCTCTGTGATCGGTCTGTGGAATAGCTGGTCATCCATTCAAGAGAAATGTCATCGAATCCTATGAACTTGAGTTTTCTGATGAGTAAACCGAAATTAACTGAATCGAAAGCTTTACTTTGATCAAGCAGTACTAAAATGATGACTTTTGATTGATCTCTGAATCTCGCAAGATAGATGCTTACTTTCGAGAGGGCAGTCTATTTTCCGTGATTTTTTCGGAACCCAGACTGCTCGTACGGGAGTATTTTATTCAAGAAAAGTTCTTACTTGACGGGGAACATGTTCCTCGAATATTGGAATTGGGATTATATTAGCACTTTGATAATCCTGTAGAACTTAGAAAATTATAGAATAGGTCAAATAGCATTTTGTACATACATGAAATAATACTTACAGTAAAATTAAACCAAACGTAATTGAAATATTGTCATATGTATACAATGATGAACAAAACATATCAACTTCATTCAACTCCAGCTTCACTAAATTAATGTGATAGAGGAATATATTATTTTTATTATTAGTTTATTTATTTCTTTGCCATGAATTTAAGATTGAAAGTTCTAGAGAGAACTGTTTTTCTGTTCCTGAAGTAGATATTCATGATTTATTTTCTCAAACATTGCACTGGATGAATATTCCATTTATCGTGGTTATAATACAATCATTAATAAAATATGCTTCAGCAACAACTTTTTTCTTAATAACAATGTTTGCTACCTTGATTCAGGAACTGGAAAAACTTTAGTGGCGGGGGCTCTAGCTGCCGAAATCAATAAAGAAGGAATTGGAAAAGTGACATTCTTCCAGAGGAAAGGAGCAGATGTTTTAGACAAATGGGTTGGAGAATCTGAAAAAAACTTGAGAGCACTCTTTGACAAGGTGAGAAATTCAATAGTGGACTCATTTGATATACAGGTCATTTATTTCAGCTGATCCCATTATTGTTATGTCGCAAACTGAGACCTAACAAGGTCAGTTAAATGCGACAAAAATTTTTTTGACGAACTAGAATAATCTTCTTATAGAATTTCACTGAAATAGTGGGATCAGCTAAAAACACGGCTTGTGTACGAGGCCCGGCTGTTAAATAATGAGACTGGTTACGAAATAGATTTTATTATAAAAATCATTCTACATTCGAATGCTCCCCTCCAATATACTTCCCTTTCCTCACCACACACCTTTCCATACATTTTTTCCATTGATCGAAGCATTGCTGAAAGTCTTCTTTGGTGAGGGCCTTCAGGAGCTCTACTGTTTTTTGCTTTACCGCTTCCATCGACTCAAATTGAGTCCTTTTCGAAGCAGATTTTATCTTCGAGAACAAAAAAAAGTCCCACGGTGCCAAATCTGGCGAATACGGCGTATGTTCGAGCACTGGAGTGCGTTTATCGACCAAATACAAATAATTCAAGTTAACTTCCGAATTACACCTGCGAAATTCAACAACTTCAATATACTATTTCAACCAGGCAACCAAAAGTAGACCGTCCATCATTTTTTTCGACGAGCTAGACGGGCTGGCTCCCACTCGATCAGAGAAAAACGACCACATCCACTCGAGCGTCGTAGCGACTCTGCTCTCCCTCATGGACGGCCTGGACTCCAAACCGGGCGTCATCGTGATTGGAGCAACGAATCGCATCGAAGCTATAGACCCCGCATTGCGCCGCGCCGGCAGATTCGACAAGGAGCTATATTTTCCTCTGCCCGGAGTTGAAGCTAGGAAGGAAATTTTACAGGTTCGTATCACTACCATCAATTACTTCTTTTCCGTATAACGTCTTCAAACAGTAGCGATATTCATAAATGTTTGGTTTAGGTTCTACTCACTCTCTACTTCAGAATTGTCCCAGTACCGGGGGTTGGTTTTACCCTGAGGTGAATGCCACCCTTTCTTGGCCGTAGAAAATAACTCCAGGAATAGATAGCGATTATCATGCTATAAAGTTTTTCTGAAACTCCCAGTAACGTTCAATAAATTCAATACCGTTTTTATAATATGAACTGCCTTGCTTCTCAAAATAGCCAATAACTGCCGACATCACTTCTTCAGCGTTGAAAAATATTTGACCACGGAGCCATTTTTTCAAATTTGGGAACAGAAAATAATCCCAGGGGGCTAAATCTAGCGTATAGGATGCATGAGGTAACAATTCAAACTTTAATTCGTTAATTTTGGTCATTGCGATAATGGATTTGTGAGCTGGTGCATTGTCTTGGTGAAGCAACATTTTTTTAGGGAACTGTGATCTTTTTTCGCTCGATTTTTTACTCAAACGTTACGATAAGTTCGCAATAACTCACCGTTGATAGTTTTGTCTTTTTAAAGATAGTTAATGAAAAGTATCCTACGCGTATCCCAACAAAAACTTATGACGTGACCTTGCCTGTAGGTGAAACGGTCCTCCCCTTCTTTGGAGCCGGTTCTTCCTTTTGAGTCCACTGTCCACAGGAGTCTACAGGAATGGCTCACTCCAAGGCGTTTATTCACCCTTCGAAGCTTGATACAAAACAGATATTGGACTACAGTAGGGATGAACTACGATGTCTAACAGGCCTTCTTACAGGTCACTGTCATTTGAATTATCATGTGCAGAGACTTGGACTGTCGGAAGACAGTGTGCCTCTGTTTGGAAAATGATGAAACAGCAGAGCATATACTTTGTGCCTGCCACGCTGGGGACCGAATCAGGTTCTTAGAGTTCGGCAGAGCCGTACTCTCACCATCTGACATGAAAGAGCACTCACCATACAAACTAATCGGCTTCGTCAAGAAGCTGGGTTTGTTTGACCGACTGTGAATAGGTGTGAGCCACAATAAACCCTTGTGGGTTGCGGTGGAGGGTCAAATAAACCCACTCACCTTAGACCTAACCTAACCACTGTTTTGATTGTTCTTCTCTCTGGTGAGTAAAGTGATGGACCCATATTTAATCCACGGTTATGAAACCTCGCAAGAATTCTGCTTTGTTGATGTGAAACTTCGCTGACCATTCAATTGAAACATCTTTTGCTCGAGTATGGAAACACGCGGCACCCATCTTGCTCACAGCTTTCTCATGTCCAAATTTTCAGATAATATACGATGTACCATACTTTTTGAAATGTCTACTTTCAGTCGACGATTATTCTGCACCGTTTCTGGAGCTGTCATCTCATTTGGTCGTCTATTTTCGATGCTCGTCTTAGCAGATCGTACAGCCTCGTTCAAACTCTGATACCCAATGAATATTAGTTACTAGAGCAGAGGTTCTCAAACTTATTTTGTCTACCGCCCACTTCGAGAATCAATCATTTTCTAGCGCCCCCAATATTTTTAACTTTACTACATTTCAAGAATCACAATCGCAGTCATTATTTTAATAATTAAATTATGGAAATTTCGAAACTCACGTCTTGTATAAGAGCAATTTGGCTACAAAAGCAGCAACGATATTTTTCATTTCAATCAAATTCAAGACGTCACCTTGAAGTTGGAAATTGATATCATTAAATAATTTAGACAGGTCTATCAAGTACGCAATATCATTCTTTGAAGTGATGAGGTTGTCGTGCAATTCTTTGTCTTTGTTTTCCAAGAACTCTATTACAGAGTAAATAGATTTAAAAATTGAGTCAGACAGTTACCTGTCTGTCATTTAAAGAGCTGTTTCTTATTTCATTGACTGCTTTGATGATATATTGCAGTGATTGAGAGAGGCACTCACTCAAATTTTTCACAAAGAAATGTTGCCTATGAATGACGCGATGTACAGAGAGCACATCTGGAATTTCATTTTTCAAGTACGCTATAAAGCCTTTTTTACGTCCTGTCATAGCCGGAGCGCCATCCGTAGCAGCTGATATAATAAATATTCTACAGTGGAATTTTTTTCTCATCACAAAAATTTTTTAGTATATTATATATGGTTTCTCCTTTTGTATCCGTCTCTGAATTTCTGGCAAATAGTAGTTGTTGATATATTTTCACATTTTTAATAAACCTAACGTATGACAACAACAATGCTTCATTAGTTGGTAAAGTGGACTCATCTGGATGAATTGAGAATTTAAAATTCTTCATGTGATTGCACAATGACTCTTCAGTATTTTCAGCCATTTCATCAATTCATCGTTGCACGGAACTATTGCTCAAAGGAATTTTTCGGATAATATCTGCCGCTGTTTTATGGGGCACAGTAGTTTTCACTTCTTTCATTGCCGGTAAAATTAAATCCTCTCCAATTGTGTGAGGTTTACCTGTTTGAGCAATTAGCAAGGAGATATTGTAGGAAGCTTGGAGTCCATCGTCGTCTTGCTTAGACGCCGCTGAAAAAAGTTTTGACACAATGGGCTGAGCTGAGTGTTTCTTTTCCAGTTCTTGAAAATAAATCACAATTTTGTCTTTTTTACCTGAATGCATTTTATCCGAATGATCTTGTAGCCTTTAGAGTTTAATCGCTTCATTCGAAAATTTTTTTGACAAAGAAGGCACATAGGCGAAAATGGATTAATGGGATTTTCAATAAATCCATATTTTATATATTCCGCGCTATACTACCGTTTCTTCTTTTTTGCTTCTGACATAATTATGTCCTCAAAAATGCCAAAGTAAAGAATCGAGTATTGGAAACTTGCTAATGATACCACTTACAGTGTCCACCACCGCACGTACAACACTTTACCAGCTAGTCGCTTACTAAGTTCACATGTTTTCGTAATACCGTCGAATGATATTACTGGCTGGGTAGCGTGCGCGCTTTTATTTAAGG
This sequence comes from Leptinotarsa defecta, assembly GCA_015342085.1. Taxonomy (NCBI): domain Eukaryota; kingdom Metazoa; phylum Arthropoda; class Insecta; order Coleoptera; family Chrysomelidae; genus Leptinotarsa; species Leptinotarsa defecta. The sequence continues at coordinate 5,076 of WOGO01007508.1, forward strand.
CAGCAGGCGGGCCTAATACTTTCGAGAATAGAAACTAGAAACTTCTCGCTTCGCATTAAAGCTGACCGCCATCTTTTGTACAGTTTGACAGGTAGCGGACAAAAAATAGTTACTATTAGTGCCCTAGATTGCGTTACACGAGAAAACGCGCGTTAAGCGTAAAGGAGCGGTAAAGTTTGTGTTAAAAGCAAAAAAACATTTTCAAATTAGCCATCGCCCCCCTAAACCGCTTCAACGCCCCCCAATCTTCAATGTGTCCTTTACTGCCCCCCTATAGGCCTCCAACGCCCACAAGGGGGCGTTATCGCCCACTTTGAAAAAGACTATACTAGAGTTTTATCTCAACACCAAACCGTTATTTTAACACCTCGACACGTGTTTCGATCACCAAGAGATCATCTTCAAGATGAAGAAGAATAATCAGTTCAATCTTCCTCTCGAAGATCGAAACACGTGTCAAGGTGTTGAAATAACGGTTTGGTGTTGAAATAAATCTCTAGTAATATTCATTATTACATCAAAGTTTCCAAACAATACATCTGTTATATTTCACTGTTTTAAACGAAGGAGCAGACTCATCCAGGGTATAATCAAATTCAAATTCTTTATTGACCAGTTGGGAACAAAATTGTACATATGGCAAGTCATAATTTTCACAGTAAACATACAGTAACAATATATCATATACATCATATTCTTTACAGTTAACAATAAAATAATTATATATCAGACATACACGTATCAAACCCACAATATAGAGACATTCAACAGTTTCAAGCTGGTGGAACAGAAGTTCAATTCCAAATATTTCGGTGCTCTTGTTTTTAGTACTGTTCAAATAGTTTATGAAATTTTTGAAATTTCTATTTCTTTCATAAATTTCGAATCCGTTTACACCTTGGAAATTCAAATCCATATCAGTGAATTACTAATCAGTTCGGCTTTTGAATCAGGTTCATACCAATACTTGGAAACATAAACCATCACCAACATTCATAGCAGAATTAGCAGATATGACAGCCGGATTTTGTGGAGCAGATATACAAGCATTATGTTCAGAAGCCGTATTGTGTTGCCTTCGAAGAAGTTATCCTAAAATTGAATCGAAGGGATTCAGAATGACAATCGACGCAGACTTGTTAAAGGTTCGTATTTTGATTATTTCATTCACTACTCATTTATGCAGATTAAATTCTCAGCTGTCCGCCAAAGTAAACAGATCCCAGGAGAGTGATTTGGTGACATCAGCATCTAGTTGTTTGTTAGTCTGTCACATAGATGCCATAGAAATAGGGTTAAGGGGGAAGTTCTCTTTGTGTTGAAAATGTTACAAACTGGATTGGGATAAATTCAGAGGGACACTGTGTGAAACCAATATTTTGACCAACGAAAACGATCAGAGAAACTCTAGGGACTCCAGAAATTCAAGGTACACAGGTTTCCTCGATTTGTTGTAATATATGTGTACACCCAAATGTTCACAAACGTTGCATTGTGAGTCCAAATACTCACAGAAATTGTTTTTTTATTATATAGATCCATTACTCTAGATAAAATTTTATTTTTGTAGTCACTGACAATTGCTCAAGTTATAATGAAGAAAAGAGAAATAAAACTTCCCATGTTTTTATCATATAAGTGGTAAAAAACATAGAAAGTTTCATTTCTCTTTTCTTCATTATGATTTCCTACCACGTAGTAAGGGCTACATCCATCAATTTGCTGAAGTTATAGTTTTTCACTTGACAGTCAACTGAGTTTTCATCGAAATTGAATATACAAAAAAATTAAACCAAAGAAAATTAAATCAACAAAACACAAAAGTAATAATAAATATTCTTCTTCCACAACAATATTTTCATATTACAAAACAGAAATTAGGGCCTGGATCTGCATTTTGCCCAATCACAATTGCTAATTTTCTGAGAGAAATTATATTTATGCAGTAATTTATTTCAATATACACATTACAGGTAGAAGAATGTGACTTTCTAGATGCCCGTGCGAATTTGGTTCCATCGTCGACGAAGCAAGGTCAGAAAATGAGAAATTTGACTCGCACTATTAGACCTCTGTTGAAGAGGCAGCAAAATAGAATCATGAAGTATATTCAGTTACTCTGGCCTCATTTCCTACAGGAAGGTTTCAGGTATTGGCGATTTTTATGGAGTTTTCTCATTTTCATAGCCAAAAGCATATTTAGGCCCAGTTGTACAATGTACAGACTCAGTTGAACTCCATTTGACTTGAAAACTGGTTTAAGTATTGTTATCCGATATACAATCGAATGTTATACTGAGTAGGCATTATATATTAATAAATAATCAACCCCAATAAGATGAAGAAAGATTATTCATAAGAAAGCAGAATAGCCCTGGAAAAAGGGGAAAAAATCATTAAAAAAATGTAATGTCCAGGCAACAACAAATTGGATTTCACATTACACTACAGCTTCTTCTTGCTTATTAAGAGAATATGTTTCAGTCGTAAGTTTTGCAATATTATCCTTTGAATTTGTGGCCATAGATGTCGTCATAGATTTCTTCTTCCATGAGTGTAATGGTGAATTCCTGAATACAAACTATGTTCCAATAGTTACTTTTCTTTTTTTCGGGAATTTAGTACGGGTATTACGAGATATCCTTTAGCAAACCTATCGATAGAAAAAAATGGAAACTCTCCGTGTATCATCTTCATTCTATAATTTTTTATATCTGTAGCTAGAAAAAAATCCCAATTGCATAAAATGGCCATGTGAAAATAGAATAAACTCATGATAAAATGATTTTGCCCACCTCTATGAATTTACAGATATCACTCTAGCATTTCCAAAGACATTTATGACTTTGACAAAGTCTTATCATCGGGAATTTCCAATAAACTCATGTACCGATGTAAATCCGGAACATAATGATATTCAGCTTGAAAATTAATATTGCCACATGCTCATCTACCTTATTCAACTCAAAATCTTTTTTGAACCAAGGTTGAAACTTGAACTTCAAAATTGATTTCGGCAACATGAGAGGACTTAACTCACATATAAACTCAGTGCACCAACATCTGCAATTAAATAGTCCTTACATTCTTACATTCACAGAAAGTCAGTGCTTCAACAGACTCCGTCAATTTTCTATATCCCGGCTATGGCTTCCATTCCCGATTCAAACGTAACTTTGGAATATCTCTTTTTATCAGAAGTTATCTGTTCTGTCAACCAGAGCAACTGCTGGAACCCCCTGAAACTTTGATGTTATGTGGTTCAAAGAAATATCACAGAAGATCACCAAATTCATATGTTGCGTTTATTGACCACCTAGCGATACACATTATATCTTATCCTATCCTCTCCACTTGCAAACGCCATTGACTTTCTGAATCAATCATCCCAGTGCCAAAATTTCCATATTCGGTAACTTCAAGTTCCACAATATCGAATGACTCAACTTTTCAAATATCAACGACGACAAAGGTTGCAAGGCTGAGGCTTTTCCAATTAGCAGCGGACTTACTCAGAATATAAATGACCCAACCAAGATTCTAGACAGTAATGACAGTAAGACAGTAAGCTAGTCTTCTGAGTCGGTGCCTAACAACCAATCCAGAATTCAACACAATCACTGTTAGGACTCCATGGGGATCTTCTGACCCCAAACTCATTTCAGTGTTGAGTGAATTACCGATAAATGTTGGGAAACAATCTGAGCCGTGCACAGTTGTGCTTCTGAAGTCACGAAAGTTATGGTTACATATTTTCCTTTCTCAATCAAACGACCTTCTAACGGCAAACCTTGGTTCAACAAAAATTGCGAGCAAGCTGTCGCCTCAAAAAATGCCTTATTGGATGATTGCTCGCGTTCAGCCTATTTCCAATAAGGGTAATAAAATTCTCTCAAATAACTACAGAACAGTAGCTTTGCTATCAGTAATATCACATATCATGGAGGAAGCCGTAAACCAACATATCCCCAAATTTTTGAAAGGCTTCAACATCTTGAGCAATTATCAAAATGGCTTTCGGAAACAAAGATCAACAGGCGAACTTCTATCGTATGTCACCCATATTTGGAATAACGCAATCGAGAAACATGAAGAGTCGCCAAGAGCTGTTGCGATTGATATTGACTGTGTGTGTCATGAGGGTTTGCTGGCCAAACGTCGATGCTATGGCTTATTGGATCATTTTTGTGTATGGATCTTCAGCTTCCTGAAAGAACCATCAACAGTGATGTTCCCCAGGGATCCATGTTGTCTCCCATCCTTTTTTTATTTAATGCAGGGTGTAACATAAGTACGTTAAAATATTCAAGTGACGTATTCTTGAGACAATTTTACGAAAACAAGTCTTTATGAACTTGTGTCCAAAAATGCTCCGTTTCGGAGATAAGGGGTGTTAAAATTGAATTTTTTTGTTCGCTTTTTGAAAACAACTCTTTCAAAAAATAAGTTATTTGCACGAAATTTGGTACCCGGTTTTTTTGACGTGGGAAATCATAATTTCGTATCAATTTCCATGTAACATCTACATGACGCTGCGTACGCTGTCATTATTTAATTCAAATTGTCCTAACTATTTTGACATGGTAATTTTCATGAAAAAAACTAATTACCACACCTTTTCCAAGTAAAAAGGGTACACTTCCTCACTCAATAACGCTGGAGGTGATCGTTTTCGAGATATTTACAATTTTCTAAATCGATGCATATCACTTAGCTCCTAGGGCGCTAAGTGAAGTTGCTCAGAACATTACAAAAACTAAGTATGTGGTGGATCTCGTCAAAATAAACAAATTTTTCCTATAAAATGTTTACCGAAGAATGATTCGTTTTCGAAATACAGATTGTTGAAATTTCTCAAAACATGGTAGGTTTTTATCATAAGTTTTTTGCAATTTTAGTTATTTTCATCAAACTTTATACGCAGTATACCCGTACAGACTTCTTTCAAACTGAGCATTATCGAACTGCTTATTCGATCCAAATTGAAAAAAATTGTCAGGTTTAATTATTCGATTAGAAAGTGCTACATTTCGGAGTTTGTAAAAAAAACAATTCGGAGAAGTACTATGTTCGTTATTAGGAAAATAAACATATGAAAATCGAACGAAACAACTATTGAAACAACGATTCAAAGTGACGACCCCCCAACAGTGATACAAGCTTTTGCTCTCCTCATCAAAGAATTCCGCACCCGTTGAAAAATGCCATGGGTATTCCTTATCGTTTCTCAGCAAGCTATGATGCGATTCCTCAACATTTCCTCGTTTTCAATCAAACTATCATAAACCAGTGATTTTAGATGTCCCCAAAAGAAAAAATCGACGGGATTGAGGTCCGGTGACCTAGGGGGCCAATGCTCAGTGCCTCCTCTTCCTATCCATCGTTGGGGGATATACCACGTCTAGAAAATTTCTTGCTATCACACTAAAATGAGCAGGAGCTCTATCGTGCACAAATCAAGAGACCAATGGGAACATCTTCCATAAGTTGGGGAAGCTCGACTTTTCTTTGAAGCCATTGAGCAGATTCGATACATGGTTGGAAATCACGTAGCGTAAGTGCCTGGTCACGCTGAATATGATAAGGATTTAATTGCTGTTTCTTTAAAATTCTGTAAACTCTCATGTGACTCACATTTGAAGTTTGACAAATTTTTTTTGTATTTGTCTCTGGAGTTCACTAAATTTCTTCGAGAACCGCCTCCTCCAATTATACAGTTCTTGTAGTCCGTGGTCCTCCTTCTGCAGAATTTGTTTCAAATCTTCCAGATTCAGAAAATCGCCGGAAAAGATTCGCAAATGTCGCTGCACAAGAAGTCACGCGTTGGGGATACCTTTCCTGATAAATGCGTCTGGCCTCGCCTGAATTTCCGTCAGCCAAGCCGTATGTAAAAATCATATCAGCCATTTCAGCATTCACTTTATAAACTCCGAACTGTGAATTTGTCAATTAATATTTTCACAAACTACACTTAAACGATTTGATCTCCACTAACTTTATTGAAAATAATCATAACATGTTTCGCTAAAACATTAGCTTTTTCAAA
>WOGO01007509.1:0-11121 GCA_015342085.1 Leptinotarsa defecta
TTGTAATACTATAATATGTTTTGACTAGTCTGATAAGTTTTGTACCATTGTGTAAAAAACTTCAATGATGAATAAATTATCTGTATCTGTATTCTCATTACGTTCACTATTATAATTTGAAACATTTCAACTCGGTTTTATCTCGTTTGGAACCGACAAATAATTGAAATATAATTATCATAGATCACGAGATACCTTGCCACAACACTTCAAAAATGAAATGTGGTATCTCATGATACATGGATTATTGTTATAATCTACATAAATCGTGTAGCTTTTACTATCAGTCATAAATCAGCCGTATTAGTAAATCTTTTAACTTTTGGAACAAAAATAATCATGTGTACTATATTTGTACTGAGTACTATATTTTTTGCACTTCACCAAGAGCCACCCCGAATAAGTCAGTTGAAACTGAGATCATTATGACATCTTTTAAAGATGTCATAATGATCTTTTAAAGATGTCATAATGGTCATAATTTATTTGTAAAAATTGTTATTTATTATAGTAGTTTTTTCGTAATAAATTAGAACTCGTTTCTTACTTTTACATTATATTCAATGCTTACATTACATGTTATGATCCGATAGCACAACTATTACAACGGAGAACAAAGAAAAAAAAAGTTTTTCTATACAATTATTTTTCCCTAACCTATTACTATTCTTCTTCTTTTTTCTTCATTGCTAACACTTCATACCACTTATGAAATACAAAATAGTTGACATCTACCAATCATACGTACATAATAGAATACAAGAAAATCGTTGCAACCAAGCAATTTATCTCAATAAAAATGAAGCCCTTGGTAGCCACCCTCATTTCACAACAAGCCTCAGATCGAAAATGGAAATAATAGTCGAGTGACACATTATTTGAAAAGTCTTTCAATTCAGTATACAACCCTGTAACATCCTTGACAAACATGCGATGAGCAATACCAGTAAAGAATAAGATACTATTTTGAGTTTTTATTCAATTTTAACCTGATCACAGAATTTCAATGTTTGAAATGTTCAAATTGATCAGTATTGAATGCTACTAACAAAGTATAAGTACACAATATGGTCCTAAATAACATCACTTAGTCAGTGCTAAAGTGAAGTGTTTGATCTTTATGTTAAAATTATTTTGAAATACTGACTGTCATAGTTTTTCAACTAGAATAATTCGTGCATAAATGAAAGACATGAATATGTGATGGAATTGTCACATGAAATCATGGGAACTGGTAACGTTAATAACACACAATTACTGTTCAGGAATAGTATTTGACTAAGTTGTCCCGAGCATCAGGAACGAGTCCTACACAAGTTATCAGATTTTTCCATTGACACAAAGAATCCATCATTACAAAATAAAAAACGATTCATGTCAGAAACCTTGAATTTTGTGAGACCCGCATTAACCGTAATCCAGCTTTGTGGTCCACAAGTTTCTGGGATAAATATACCTTTTTGTGAACTGCTAAGGAATTCGTTAAAATTCCGATACTACAGTGATTCGAATCCCAACGTGACAGGCCAAGTTCACACCTGATATTCCCAAAAACTCAAATGTTTTGGCAGTAGATTTCGATACCGATAGTATATTAGGATCACTCTCTTCGAAAGCAAACGTGAATGATAAGGGATCTTTTATAATTTATTGGATAATCAATTTACGCCAAGCATTAACAATTTCATTAAGTTAGATCGTCTTTTGCGAAATGCGGTAGTTTTTCAATAAGATATGGACTCAAGTGGGACTATTCCTCGATAATAAGATTCTAGGTCGATGGATCGGAAGGAGAGGTTCTTCAGAAGGGCCACCGAAATCCACCGATTTCACTCTACTGGACTTTTTTTTATTGGGTGGCTGTAGGCAAGAGTCTAACAGACGCATCCAACTACTGTAGTTGGAAAAATTACCATTACTAATACCAGATACTTATTCTTCAGAATGTAAGAAAAAAAAGTTTTTTATATCATTGTACGCAAATTAATAGTTTGAGGAAGCGATTCTTACTGTTTAGATTCACCATATACAAAGGGTTGATTTTTACCTGGACATGTGTCCCCTCAATGAATGACTGAAAAATAAAGTATGTAGATTTTAACTAAAAAAAATATTTCACAATAAAATTATTTCCAGAAGACCAGTAGGATCTCTAGATGTGAACCGGAGTCTTCAAAACTGCTTCCTAATTTCAACAAAGGTGACCCCAAAGACAAGATTTTGAAAAATGAAAAGTCAGGGATCTAACCTGTGATAACTGTGACGTAGGACATATCGGCCAGACTGAGTGAGCTACTAACATTTGCTTCAAGGAACACGCAGCACATATTCGATCTCGAAGACAGGAAAATTTAGTGTCGCTCAAAGCTACAAATGTCATAGAATGAAGGAATAATATTTAAAAGTGTTGAGATTGGAACATGACACCAGACTTTTGGATGCTATCGAAAGTCTGAAAATAGCAAAGAGTGGCTTGAGAACAATGGACAGTAACGGTCCTATTAGCCCATTATTATTTACTATTACATGAATGACGATATTTAAAATTAACGGAAACTTTCAAGAGAAAATTACCCGAATTCATTGTCATATGTCTGGAAGAAAAGTCTAAGTCAAAACCAATGAATATGATGATTATCGTTTTTTACCGTTCTGTATTGAAAATCGAAGAAAATGCCAAGAGAATTTCCTAAACTATATCATGATTTTACCAACTATTTTGACAATCGCCAAGACATGTAGGATTAAAATACTGGAGAATAATTAGTAATTTGAAGGAAAGACACTGAGAAACAACAAAGTATCTTTCATTCATAAACATAATATTTTGATTCCACTTAATTTTCACATCGGCCAAGGAACAGTATATGAAACCTTTTTATTTGCATCGCAATTGAACTCAAGTTTGTGTTTAATAAACTCTACAAAATACAACTCAAACAGAACAAATGCAAAACGCATATATACAGACGGCTCAAAAACCAAAGAAGGCTCAGGATGTGGAGTATACTCCAGATCACTAAGCCTAAGGATTGAGTGGGGAATGGAAAAAATACCAGCGTGGTTCAAACAGAACTGGCTAGTATCTCAATCGTCACAAAAAAGATTAAACAGGAAAGAAATTTCTGGCAAAAACATGACAATCTGCACTGATAGCAGACCTATTAGCCTTGAACAAACAACGTGTTACCTCAGGGCTAGTACAAGAGTGCCACCAAGATTTAGCCAAAGCCTTGGTAGATAATAAGATTATCCTGAGGTAGATTAAAGGGCACGACAGAAGTAAAGGTAATCGCATTGCTGACTCTTTAGCCAAGGAAGCGGCTGGACTGAGAATTTTAGGACCTAGTAGCACATACGGCTTGATGACTTCGACAATTGCGGAACTAGCCAAACGTCACACCCATGCTCAATTCTTAAAGAGATGGGATGGAATCAAAGGATGCAATCTTACCAGGATCACCTTGGGCGACCCTGGGAAGCTGGCGCCGAAAAATATCTGGCGATGACCAGGAAAAATCTACGCTTAACAGTTCTGACTGGCCACTGTCAACTAAGGAAACACCTCCACAATATGGGGCTAGTGGAGAGACCTCTATGCAGAATGTGTGAACAGGAAGATGAAACTGTCAGGCATATCCTATGCGAATTTCCGGAGTTATCGTCAATAAGAGAGTGTGTGTTCGGCGAGTCTTGGCCTACACCTGCCGATATAAAGGAGATGTCTCCCAGAGACCTGTCCACCTTCCTGGAAAAGACAGAATGAACAATGACCTAGGAGGACAACTCCTTGGCGGGATGTACAATGGGTCACATGTGGCCTAAGTGCTGTGGGCCTACACTCACCCTCCCTACTTTACAGATGCAGATACAGAGAGAAACATCATTTTGTACACTGAAATGTAGAATCACTCCAGAATGTAAAGTTCTTAAAATCCAAATAATATCATTGATAACACCGCTATATCTTCTTTCTATGATCTTATTGGTTATGAGACAAATTCCTGCATTTTTCATTTTCTTTTTTTGCAAATTTACAACTATTATTTTTTTTCCGATTTAATTCTTTTTACAATTTCGTTATTAATTTCAATTGAATAGACATTAGTTCTCCTTACTTAGGTGTCCCGAAAACTGTTTTCATAACGATGACGTTAAAATCAAAGTCTCCCCTTGTTCGGTCTCAAAACCTTGCTATAGAAATTATAATTTTTTAAACAGAGAATTGTGAATCTTAAATTTCTAGTATTCAGCCTAGAGTTGCCAGCTCTGAAATTTCTACAACAAAGCAGATTGTTTCATCGCATTATTTTTATTTTATGTATTTCTAACTAATCTTGTTTACGTTATTTAGTTTTTCATTCTAATGTAAGGGTCTTTTCTAATCCACTTATCATCATGAACTTGTGATGCACTGTTTGGAACTTTTGATGCAGTAATGAATATTACTGGTAATGAATATTACTTGGTGATCGAAACACGTGTCGAGGTGTTAAAATAACAATTCGGTGTTGGGAAAAACCTCCAGCAATATTTATCCTCATAAAATTAAATATTCCCGAATACCAAAGCAACCCGTATATTTAGGCCTTTTTCCACGTAAATATTGAAAGCTACAAATAGCTAGATCTTCAATTCCTTTATTGTTCCTTGTACCCCTTTATCTATCTATGTTAATCCGAACCTTTTTCTTTCCCTATACAATGACCAAGCTAACCCTCCTCTCTAATTAGCTAGGTGAAATATTTTTGACCTTTGTGACATTACAGTCAGAATAAATTTTGTATTGTCTACAGTACATCTCGCCAGTTATGTTTCTTATCCTACGTTTTCACAAGAGTTAATATAATTCTTGTGTGTATTGAGTATTTATACTCACGATAAAATAATTGTGGGTCAAAACACCCCTAATCGAGGACGCATACATTACTATAAAAGTACTGTAAAACACAGACGTGGTACCATCATTATGTATCATCTATCTGCAATAGTGAACGACTTCATGATGAACATCATAACGGCATCAAATAAGGACGCTCAAAAGCACTTATCTTGATCAAATCCATGTATTTCATAATCGTAATCTATTCTGACACATGTGCTAGCAGTGCGTTACATGGAGCGGAAACAACAATCTACGAGTATAATGTTTTTAATATTTCAACGTTCACTCGCATTAGAAATGGATAAATTAACAGAGTCGGATGCATAACACCGATATTATTCCGTTTACGAGAAAGTCGACCCAATTTCTGAAAGGAATGTTCAAATACAATAGAAACGGGAAATTTTACTACAAAATACCTTCGCGCGGTCGAAAATATGCAAAATTTCGTTCAAGATACATGATTTCCGAGATCTATTATGTTGAACTCAAAAGAATCTATCACAAAATAAGTTATATGCCACTTCTGGAACTTCTGCTACTATGAACAAACCTTTAAAATCTACTTTTTTAAGAGATGTCTCCGTAAAGAGAAAAACGATGTTATTCATTTAGAAAAATTATCACGGACGATTCATCCCATGAGTTCGTCGTTCTTCAAATGAAAGAGTTCTCAAAAAGTGTAGTTCGAGGTGTATACAGCTGAGCTTTGAAGCGATGGGCAGCTATTTTTCGCCGCGTACTTCTGACAAATATTGCTCTGGGTGAAATCAAGCTGTATACGTCAATCCAATAATTCCCATAAAAGTATTGTTGTATATCATACCCTAAAGAAAATAACGCTGTCCGCCACTGGTAGTCATAAATCAATTGTGACGTTACCAAGACCACGCCTAACTTGAGGTGCTCTAGCGGCCGTTCCAGACGTGACGTTGCTTCGAAAATAACGCTACCGGCTTAGATGGAATTCCGGCGAATTTTCTATCGCCTTCGATATAAACGCGACCAACTCGCTTATCGATATAGTCAACTTTAAATGAAAACACGTAACGTATATTTAATTATCGATATAGTCAACTTTAAATGAAAACACGTAACGTATATTTAAGAAGAGCAAAAAATTTTCAACTCTTCTGACGACTAGGCTATCAAGATTGCTTCAGAAGTTTGAACGAGCACTTGTTGGGTTTTATAGAGAATTAGAATTGCTGAGGTGTTTAAGAACTTTCTATTTAATATTCCAACCTTTCGAGTGGTCCAGTTTGATACTGAATTGAAGTGATTTCGTTAATACATATTGGAGTGAAATTTGTTACTAACAAAATTAAATGTCGCAGCTCCGGTAATTTGTCTACTGGCATTATGAATTGATACCTGGGTTACATATCAATAAATTATGCTTGATTCCTGTCATCCCAAATGAATGAATCAAGAACGGCAATGGACATGGGACGCAGCCCTGAGGATGACCAATTTTTGTCATGTAATGCTCTACAATCTTTCCATTCGCAGAATCAGATGAGATTCAGTTAAAAAAAGTGTATGTGGGGTTTAACCTGAGGGGTAATTCTTTCAAACCTTAAAATTCAAGCTTTTTGAAAAGACTAAGCCGCATAGGGTTGACGTCACATATTAACCGGTCTCAAATCTTTCGAAAATATTCAGTTTTTATTGTTAATTTTCAAACGAATGGTAATATTTTTTTTAACAATCCAGTTGAATGTACGAATTTAATGAAACCATCAGTGGCTTTAAAATTGTCTAGATAATACGTCTGATCATTGCACTGTTCATATCATAATCATATGAACAAGAGAAATGTTTTCAGATCTTCACTGCATCTATCATTTCTGATACCTTCCAAGAGAGAACGAGAAACATCTCTCCGCTCATATGACAAGATTGATTTTATGTTGGGTTTTCTATTCCTTCATTTATGAAGCCACTTCTTTGTTTAACATCGGAGAATCCATTTGCAAAACTGATTGTGATATAAATGCGCATTTTTAATGCTATCGTTACTAGTACGAACACAATTAAGTTTCTATCAAAGCTATTTACCCGTTTTCTTGGCCGTGGCCTGCAAGTTTTTATCCTTGACGTTTCGTCTACTACTGCGGTAGACATTTTCAAAGGCGACGTGGTAACTGTCGAAGTGCTTGAGTAGTTCTCGAGTAACTCCAGTTGAGAACTACTAGAGCACTTCGATCGTTGCAGCATTGCCTTTGATGATGCCTACCGCAGTAGTAGACAAAACGTCACGCATAAAAACCTTCAGAGCATGGCCAAAAAACCCTAAAAATGGCGCTGAATAATTCAGATTGTCCCTCTTCTGTTGGATTTTCTTCGCCTAAGAAACATTATCATGAAGGTCTTGATATAAAAGTACGTCGCACTTCAAATAAATTTATTCCAGTCGTGTAGTGATTTGTCTCATAATAATGAGATAGTTAACGGTCAGCCATACCCTCCCTCTCTAGACGTTTATATCCCAGTCTATTTCGAAGTCGGACAAGCGAAAGAACAAACGGATAAACGCACATAACTCTGTACGCTACAGTAAACATTTTGTTATGCTTTGTGGTCAGCCCGAGACGAAACATAACTTTTTTCTTTCTTGCGAAAAGGTTGAAAAATTGTTGATTGCGAAAAATAAAGGGAATGAAAGTAAAAGTTGTTTCACGAACAGAAAATGCCGAGAAATTCAAACCGCTCAAGTATTACAAACCAATTATGAAGTTGAACGTAAAACTTTTCTTGCGAAATAATTCAGAAGCATCATCTAATTTCAAGCAGTTTCATCCCACGCTTACTCTGTCAGGGTATACTTGGAATTAATCATTTGAATCAGCATTTCTTTACAGATTTCATATCAAATCATCTAAAGGAACAATTTGTTCAGGCCATTCTCAACTCCCTAGACTGTTTCATTCCTCAAACTAGGCTCAAGCGGATTTGTCAGATTTGTCATTGCCCCATCTGCCTGTGAACGAGGTGACCAACCACATATCTAAAATTTTCCCAATTCCTCGTATAAGGAAATGCCCTCGTAAAAGGACTATATGTACAGATTTCATATGTTTGTGATTTCTTATTTTAATAAAGAATCAAGTAGATGTTTTTGTGATCATTATTATTTTTAAAAATCATTCTGATGAACTGTAGCGAAGAGAGATGCAGATATTTAAAAAAAATCTAAATAAAATTAGAAATATTTGCCGCGTGAAATGTTATTCTTTATTTTTATATTTGTGAAGTTGTTGGTTAAAAATAATATTTCACTACTTATTTTTCACTTTTGTTTGAAGGTGGTTGACATTGTTTCACGATGAAGTTCGGACTTCCATTGTCTAATATGATATAAAATGCTTTGGAATCCCTTAAAGCATCAATAAATTGCAGAACAAAATGAGTACCTAGATGAAAATAACAATTATATTAAGTAAAAACTCTGAAACGAAATTACAATAAAATAAAATATAAGCAAAAATTGAAAATTGAACAATTTGAAAGAAATGACAATTAAAAGATTTCAAGCCAAGTTACTTCACGACGTTTCGATTATTAGTATTCGTCTTCGGGTGATGACTGGGTATCGTAATAATAATAATAATGTTTATTTATCAAAAAATTTTACAATATTGAATAAATAAGTTTAAATCAGTAGTGCTTGAGGGTTGCATAAATAAACAATGGCATCACTGAAGAAACAATCGCAAGAATGCTCCTTGTGCATAATATAGCCTCTAGAAAAGATTAAATCGCAGTCATATTACGCTGACAAATAATTTGAAAGTTGTAAACGACTTAGTTGAATAAAAAAGGAGGGATTTGTTATATGAAAATACTTTAAAATCTATTGCATAAATTTCTAATTTGAAAAAAGACTCTCAAATAACAGAACTTTTACTAAAGTAGAGTCTCAACTCCCAAAACTATATATAGCACCAATATTAATAGTTTGAATCATGCGGTAAAAATACGAAAAGATTTCCTATCTTGATAAATATTTTTACCAAATTGAACACCCACATAAAAACCTTGAAATTTTTGAAACTGATACCTTTAATCCTTTCCTTTTTTTTTTGGAAAATTGAAAAAATCCATTTATTCATGAACAATTGAAGGAGTTAACACAGTTGAATTCATTTAATAATAATTTTTAAAAAAAATGGTTTCTCAATATCGCAATGAAAATTCGTTTGAGAAACTTTTTTTTTCATACATGTCATTAATAATTCAGCTGTTTATAACAATTTTTGGGCAATGAAAACGGAACTTAAAAAAAAATATCCAATTTTTCCCATATTGAAGATGTACATAAAAAATTGGAAATGTAAAAAACTTCCATTATGAACAATCAAAGAACATAAATGAGGCACTGAAGATAACTGCATTGTTCAACAATGATTTACCAACATAAGAATGGTTTCCTTATTCGTTTGCATTAATCATCAAGATTAAGACACGCCCGAGGAAGCCATTGTATGGCGAAATAAGTGTTGCGTTTTTGTAAAACTATCTAGTGAAAATCATACAATGAAGTGTTTTTAGAATACGTTAGTTATGGATTTTCATCAAGTATCAGCCGATTTCATCATATACATCAAGATTTCGAAAAAAAAATCAATTATCTCATGAACTATGCATTTGTTTTTAATAATTTTTTTAACAATAGGGATGGAATCTCAAAAAATATATTAATGTATCTTTAATCAATGAGAAAACAATTCAATCAGGATATTTGAAAAAATGTTTGGTACTCCATTTATGATTTTAATTTTTTAACATTTTTGATTGTGAATAAATATTTTTTTCAATTTTTCTGGCGATGATCTTTCCAATTCCTTCAAAGAATGGCACCAAAAAAAATCCAGGCCCCAATTTCACAAATTATCAAGATTTTTACGTAAACATTGTAAACCTTCAATATGGAAAAAATTGTTACACAATTTAAGGGAAATTAAGGTAAAAATATTTTGATGTCGGATTATTGTTTACTCAACTACCAGCAAGTACTTGATTTTTTTCATTCCTCAATTTTGATGGGTTGAAATATTTTTTTATTCACGAAGTGACTGAATTGGGCAACGCCCAATTCGTATTTTCACCGCTAAATAAAAACTATGAATACTAGTAATAAGGAGGTGTATCACTGAAGGTAACCCAAAGCTCTATAGTCCCTTACTGATTTATTTCAGCAACCTGTTGTAGGAATTGTAAGTTATAAGTTAGTCGTTATTCATCAGCTCGACTTCTGAGGGTTGTCGTTCATAACGGGGCAACAGCTGGTGAACGACAGCGCTGGATTCGCAGAGCACTTGCATTTGATATCAATGAACTATCCATCAGGAAATTATCACCACCAAGAAAGTGAAAAATCTAACCAACCTGGAGTTTAAATAAAATCAGGGTTATGTACGAAAAACCTAATAGGTCTACTTTCTTCAAGCATTTTTTGCTTTCATCATAAATTTCACTAAAACCCTCATATTCATAATATCCTGTTTACGATATAAACTCATCACCGTGAGCGTGGGAGTCAAAACAAATGTGACCACTCAATTGAATTGTATACACGTGGAACAATTCCACCTGTCATCATTAATCCTTCAATTCAAGCCAAATCTATATAATAAAAAACGTTTGGCACGATTTAAAATTGCCCGAAATAAATAAACGATTATTCATTTAGACGTTCACATTCACATCAGCACAGGTGTCGTTCGTCGGCTGAACAGACTCTATTCTTGAAAAGATAACATATCATTATCTGAAAACTTAGTCACGACACGAAATGTTGACTTCGAAACAAAGTCATTCACTAATGCGAAAACATTATTTGTGAAACGGGAAGTGAAAAAATGTTTTCAAAAAGATACCAATGTATTCGCAGAAACGTACATTATTTTGAAATATGATTCCGTGTGCCTTATTATCATATGGCGCAGTACGTAGGATAAACAAAATTGGACGAGTTGTGAGAAAACAGAAAATAATAAAAAACAGTACTTCAAATGACAACAAATCGGATGTCATCGGTAGCAGAGTATAACTAATGCAAAAGTTAAATGTTCAATTGTCAATACTTTGTTTGATAACAGTTTTTCTTTGAAGGCAAATGAAATTTTAGAAAACGACAGAGAGGCGGTGAAAGAGGAAATGAATAAATGAAGAAAGTTCTTATGATGCACTGTTTAGAACCTTTGGTGTAGTAATGAATATTACTGGAGTTT
>WOGO01007510.1:0-11121 GCA_015342085.1 Leptinotarsa defecta
ATCACACGTTAAAAGGTAAGACCTCGTTAGTCCTTAGCTCGCACAAGTTTCTCAACTTCTGAGAGTTGTCGTTTGTATGGGGGCGACAGCTGATTAACGGAAAAACAGATTTTAAACAGAGACAGGCAGACAGAAAATTGCGTTGCCTTTCAAAAAATCAAGAGTGAGTTATCTTCAATGCGGAGAAGATTGTTACGTGCTTTAGAAGATGAACATTTATGCTACACAGTCTTTTACCGAGGTGAATGTATTGGTGCCAAACCTAAGAGTTAAACAGTTAGTCCCTTCAGGTAATTTGAGTTGGTACAAAATGTTGATCTTTATGATTTATTTTCATTGAGTTTCAGTCTACTGGTATTAAATTAAATATGCTAATTTATTCATCCATTTTTTTTATAGCAGAAAATTGCTGAACACGCAAAACACTTCTAACTTTTATACCTCTCAACATACTAATCATACTAAACAGCTGAAGCTGTTAACATATGTTCGAGACGAGTTTACTAGCATAAAAAAACGCTAATCGAAAGTACGTAGCCTACGAAATTTGAACAATCACCTCATTTTTTCAACAGTCACGTATATATTTTACGAATTTATTTATATTATGAATTTCCACACAAGAGAATAAAGTCTACTCTTCTTCACAAGTCCCTAACCTTTAGTTTACTGTTAATGTAGTCATGCAACGACCCTATTGAGTTTTCGAATAGTCTGAAATAAATTTAAATGCTCACATCAAAATCATCAGTGGCATCCATGTCACTCTCGGAAAGGATATTATATTGCAGCCTCTTTTTCCTCTTTTTAGTAAGATAAGTTCTATAAGCGTCCGACTGTCTGTATTGTTTCAGTTCCTCTCTATACCTTTTTTTGTCTTCTTCAGCTTTCTCTAAATAAGGTTTTTTCTCTTCCAAAGTCAAGCTGGACCATTTATTACCAATTATTTTAGTAATTTCGTGGAAGACTAATTTACTTTCTTTGAACAACTTTCTTTGTTCGTTGAGATAAAGAGTGTACCCTGTTGCCGGAGCCTTGGGCGGCAGATTCAATAACTCGGGTTTCCGTTTTCTACCCTTAGGCCAGCCGCCTCGTCCCTTCTTTGGTTTAGCTGCATCTGCCAGAGATTTAGCCATAACAGGAATTTGGATGGCAGGTTCAATTTTTATAACTGGTTTATTACAAATAATTTTTATCGTTCTTTCATTCAGGTCAGATTCACTTTCAACTCCCGTAATATTCAAGGAAGTTCTGTCAATAGTACTTGCTGAAATAACATTTTGTCAGGAATTATTCATTTCAACAACAGCAGCAACAGCAAATAATTTCGACTTACATATTTTTGTCCTCTAATAACTAATCTGAACACTACACTCTAGTTTTTGAGGTTTAACAATAACATACATACAAAAATACAATAAGGTTTACTTCATCAATTCCATATCCATATCATGTGTGAATTTGTGCTGGAAAAGTCTATGTATTTTTTAATAAGTTAGACGAAGTAAGCTTTAAAATAAGTACAGCAAGCGCCAAAAAATGTCACCACCTAACAAAAAATCAGTCATCAAGAGTGTATCATTATATTACATTTTAATGGACTGTACTACCACCTATAATACTAAATAAAATATTTAAAAAAATTACACAGAAGTCATGTTCCATTTGCTACCCTAATTGAAACTAGTTATAGGTACGACACTGGCCGGCAAGGGGCTTTTTGTAATCTAATAAGAATTTAGTTGGAAGACTCTATGCCTGTGCCATCACGTTTGGTGCTTGTTATGATCCTCTTTCCATTTTTTGACTGACTTTTTTTAGGATAAATAAAAACTAAACGTTAGTTAGGTGAAGATATTAGAAATATGATAGTAAAAATATATTCTGGGGAAAAATGTTTTCATTCTGTGAAAAACTTTTAGAATGGGTTATAAAAAGTCTGCAACCTGCAATTGTAAAAAGACTGTAATTATGGATTTTTCTGAAATAGTCAAATTTTTTCAGTGGCAATACCTTGGCAAGTATAACAAGGCCCCAAACTTTTGCTTCAGATTCGTGATCAGCGGACAAAAATTCTTGTGTTCAATAAATATTTCATTTACTAGTTTGAGCAATTGAAACAAATAATTACCACTGGGTCTAATATTTTGTGTATGTCTTCCATATCTGAATACATTTGATTGAATGTCACTCAGTAAAGGTGGAAAAGTTTTGTAGGTGGACTGAACAGTAGATCCAGATGTGGTAGTGCTTATATCACTACATTCACTTGAGAAACCATCGCTATCACAACTGAGATTGGTTTGAGCTAATTTCGTAGTATGTGTTACTACATTCTGCTGAGAAATCAACTGCGCAGCAACGTTTCGTAAGTCATCAACTGATAAGTTTGAATCTAATGAAAGTGCATCATTTAAGGACATACAAATTAAACTAAAAACGAATATTTTGTAAGTAAATACTGAATCTCAAAGCCTCGAAATTTACCCTGTAGTTGTCTCCACGAGAATTCCATTTCCCAATAAATTATTAGCCTCGTCGGCCGTTTCGCCATCCATTTTCTGCCCTAATTTTATTTTATTTTGAAAATGGGAATCCATACCTAGCAGCACATGCTAGTTAAAAAATTCCAGGGCTTGGGTGAAAAAGCTTCGAAGATTTTAAGTAAACATATTGAATTATATTTTGCTTCAGAAACAGAACCGCATCTTTATTGAAGAAAATTCTAAAAATTGAATTGGTTAGATGATTTTGTCACTGAACGTCAGACAAAACGTCCGACTGTCCAACTGACAAGTGACAAGACATGACAAATCAGTCACGTTTATGCAGCGTTGCAAAAAGAAAATGATTTTTTCGTACTTTATTATATAAAAATGTAATATGTACAATGAAAGGTAATATCCTTATAGCCACTTGTTAGATGAGAGGCTATTGACATAGTATGAAGATAATATCTTTATACCATGCCTTGCATAGTATAAAGAAATGAAGATGCTCCATAAGAAATTTACTGTTCTTATAGAGCAGTTGTAAAACCCAGGGTTCGTTAATAAAGGGAATTACGAAATGTCCAAGATTTTCCTGAAATGTTTGTGAGTCATTGGAGAAAAATAACCCTAAATTTGGAATTATATGGAATGTATAAGTAAAATCTGGCAGAAACATCCATTTTAATAGGTATCATTTAGCTTTTCGAGCCTATTTGTGTATTGTCGATACATAGTTTTTCAAAGACTGTTTTATTTTCAAAAATAATTTGGTGACATATGTACCAGATTGGAAGATTTAATCGTGTTTTTGATATTGCTGAAATTAGGAAGGAGTTCGTAAGAGTTTATCTGGCATTAAAGTACAAGCCCTCACACCAAGATTTTTAAGGATAATTAAAAAAAATCTAGAAAATCTCTCTTCTAATGAACTCATGAGATCATGTGTTAGGTATTACTTTCAGGAAATACTGACTAAAATTCAGAATCAGGAAAGGATGATATGTCATATCTTCCATAAGATTTTTTTTTTTCAGAATATCTCAACATAGTATTAATTTATTGAAGAAGGATTTGACCAAAGTTCTCAGACCATTTTTCGAAAGCCTTCTGTAGGATCCCCAATGAAGAAGAAATTTATTCCAAAATTATTATTTCTAGAGTGAACAGACAAAAATCAGACAGAATCATAAATTTTTTGTATAATTTAAGAATTTGCAAACGGAATTCGTGACGTCATTGGGGTAAAAACTTTGAGCACGCTGAAGATAGGTATGCTTTATATCTGAAGTTCTTTCATAAATCGTTTAAAAGCAGCAACCTCGGTGTGACAGACAAATCATATCAGCAGAATTATTTTACTAAAGTACAGTTGTCGTCAGCTAGAACAGTGTATTAACTTAGATAGAAATTCAACGTTTCTTAATCACAAATCCTGTGTAATCCACACAAACTACTTACTAACGGCGTACATCAGGTCTACCAAATTTGCAGTGTTAAACATAAGTACAAATCAATTTTGTCACATGAATAACAGGCTTTTAGTAAATCAACAAAATTTGAAAATTGGTTTCACAACAATGGAAGTAAAGAAGTTTATACTGACGTATAAGAAAATGAATATTTCGAAATGAAATCTCGAAACAGTTATTTTTATTATTATATCTCCCGACGTTCATATACAGAAGGTTCTGGTAAGTGCCTGCCGTAAAACAATTTCTTTCCCGGCTAATACCACGCTAGATATTGATTTATTCCCGACAGACCAAGATACCTCACAGAAAATAGTCTTATAGATGCTTTTCGTTCATCCAGCAGCAAGACCACGCTGAAATCAATCGAGTAGATCACATATAGACCGGTTTCGAGGTCTTAGGTACCTGTCATTAGTGCGGTAAAGATTCGACCAATACAGCATTGTGCCTTGGGCTTGAATGACTTCAACGCGGTTCGACTCTATATATGTAATCTTCATACTAACCGTACTTTCTCCAGTTCAGTAGTTCATTGTGATTTGATTCAGTAGAAAACAATCGTCTACGCTTGTTAATTTATTGTCGTGGGTATTGACTATTAATACCGTGTTTTGCGAATTTATTTGTCAATTTCATAGACTAGAAGTTATTATTTGGAATACATAGATATTTAGATTTGACAACATAGAGTGTGTACCTTTGTTATACCACTGTAATTCTGTAGTTATACTGTTGAGTGATAACCACGTTTGTAACTTTTTAGCACACATAACCATGCTGATATGCATTCGATTCTTGAATCAATCTCACGAAACAACACCATGGTGGAAGTTGATTAGATTTCAATTCAGACAGCTCGGTGTTCACTACGTGCTAGGAATCGTACGTTTGAAGATAAAACATGTTTAATTTCATCTCGTCATCCTATATAAAACCATCCCAACTGTTCCAGGGATCGTAATGGCTATTCAAAGTCCCTTAAGCAATGTAACATAACAGAATCAAATCATTTCACCTCTAAGTAGATAAGTTGTTACAAAAAAACATATATGGTATAGATTAGCCTACGAAGATTAGTTATAATTATTAAACATATGTTTGTTGAGTTATTATACTGGCTTTTCATGTTTCAATGGGAAGTCCTGCAATTTAGAAGAAACCATGCTTTGAGTCATGGAATGGTCTTGTTTCTATTGAAAACGGAACGCAGTTCCTGTTAACATTTAGTAACTGTGAAATGCTTAGGTATTATTACTATTAGATATTTTTTATCGCGTTTTTACAATTATTTATTGTTTTCATAAATAACAATTCTACTATTCTGATAATTTTGTTGGTGTTTGTCATCAAATCTTGGGTTTTAGTTTTGAAAGGTCATGAAAATTTGACCTTGATATATTGAGCAAACAAAAGTTACTTTATGACTGAATTTGTTACTAAATTATTTAAACTTCAGTACGAAAATATCGTGTGGCAACGCTGCTTGAATAACTTTATGACAATTGGCAGTAATGAAATTGTGTTATTTTAATGACATTATTTGACAATTTTGTCATTATTTTTTAATCGAAAATGAAATGAAATACAAGTGAAAAACTGTTTTCCGTAATATAAATTTGAAGATGTTATCACGTATAGTTACTAGTGTTATTATAAGAAGAATAAATGCTCAATTTCAACAAAAAATCGCCGTTGGCATTAACCTACAACATAATAACTGGTTGAATTTTGTTAAACATTATTCAAATAATCCCATACCGGAAATATATTCTCCGATAAAAAATGAAAAACAATCTCAACCACTGGGGAAACTGAATGGAAAACTATTTTTAGGATATACCTGCAAAGTCTGCAGTACTAAGAATACAAATTACATATCAAAAGTTGCTTATGATAAAGGAGTGGTGATAGTGAAGTGTTTTGGTTGTAATAACAATCACTTAATAGCAGATAACTTAAAATGGTTTACTGATCTTGATGGAAAAAGAAATATTGAGGAAATATTAGCAGAGAAAGGAGAATCTGTGAAGAAAATATCCACAAGTGGCTGTATAGAAGCTCTGAAGATAAGCTGATGAAATTTTTTTATGTGTTCATTTAAATCTTGTAATATATTTCATTTTTGAGTATTCTGTAAAAAACTGGTTATCTTTTATGTTAGAAGAGAAGACATTTGTCTTATTTTAAAAAATAAAGGATATATATGTAGTTACAATCATGAAAGTGATTAAAACATTTTTCATCCAATTAACTAGTTAATTAGTTTCTTGGAACTTATGGAAATATTACTTTAAAAAGAATTATTTTTTTTTTAATTTAATATTAATAAAACCACTGTATATTGTTATTTGGATTACTAATGAAAGATATTAAAGAGAATGAAAAGTAATTTAAAAACACTGCACAAAACAGCCGACCATCTATTTCTCTGCAGATTGAATATTCGGGGTATGTTATTAACCAAAGATGTTAATAATGATTTCTTAACTTATCCAAGTTTTGAATATGTACACAGTCTCTTGACACCAAGCTAATATATACAAACTTTAATTATACCCAACTTTTAGATTGTTTTTCATCAAACACATCATTTCTGAGGAAAGGTAATCATGTGTTGAAAATGAGCTGAATTAAATAATAATTTTATTCAAAGTCATTAAAATCAAGGTAAGTTATCATGGCAGTTTAATTTTCATATTTCCCGATAACAAAGAATCCTTACTCCAAGGTTGACATAAGAACGAAGGAAATTTCTCAAAAACAAAATTATTTTTATCAATTGAAGCTTGCCAAAAACTGTACTGCAAATTATAAAATCTTTGGCCTACATAAAACGGTATCAGTAATAAAGAGGGCATAACAAATTGATAATGAAGGAAACATAGAAAGTTACATTTCATGGAACTCTTATCTATTTGAATATATTAGTGTGAAAACAATAAATTATTCGATTATTAATTCTCCTTTGAGCAAATAGAAATGTTTTTCATAAAAAAATATAACTATCAAGGTTAACAGATCAACAGTACTCTTGTCAGATCAACAATACTATTATAAGATCAACAGTACTTTTCTCACAATTACAAAAATAAGGCACTCTGAATCATTAAAACTATTTACAATTGTGATGGATCCAGTAAAAATATCACAGAGATTGGTACACCAGATCATTAAATTGATAATAAATTTACAAGAAAATACTGAGTTTAAAACTTAAGTACTCAAAATGAAATTTTTTTTAATCATATCAGTTTGCATTGTCAATTTTACAGACAATAACAAGTTTTCAATTACAAGCGCAAACAGAATAATACATTGGAAAATATTTGGTTTGTAGTTATTCCTTTAAAAAATATTTCTTAAAGATTAAAAAGAAATAATTCATTGAAACTACTAATTTTTTTCAATCAAAAGCAAGTTGGCAGATGATGATCAGTATAAAACTATTTTTCTATTAGTTCTAATAGATAAAAGTTTATTGTTTAGGCACATGAAACCATATAATCATGAAAATAGATATCGTAGATATCGGACTTTTTGGTGACCTTGAAAAAAAAAGTTCTTAATGAATCAATCCCTCACTGTCACAAAATTTGAAAATTCCAATCACTTGCAAGAAATAATACAGAATTGAGGTAACATTTCCTTGTGAAATTTTTGCTGGACATTTCACAAAACCGCAATACGTGTTTCGCTATACAATAACTTTCCCAAGAGTTTTCATACTGACTGAATTCTACCTAATTTGTGCATTATTGAGTAACAATTTGGATCACATGACCTTCTATGTAATTTTATTTAACCTGAGTTCAGATGAGAACTGATTGAAATTTTTTGACATGATAAAATAAAATTTCACAAACTCATTAAATGGACATAAAATAAACTAATTACATATAGATAAGGTATTGATGATTCAAGTAACAATTTTGGCATTTTATGTACAAGTTTAATTAGCCGACCTAAATGACATTGACTATATAATTGAATATTCAAGGATTTGTTTTTCAAACTGCTTCAGTTTACTTGAGAATGGTTTAATAAACTGAAACCGGTTGTAAAAAATTAAAAGAAAATGTGAAAGATTCAATTATCGGTGAAGCACACTGTTGAATATTCCACTGCCAAAAAGTAAAGATTAGAAAGTACTGAATTTTATCAAATAAATCACTGTTAACAATTATTACAAGGTAGATATCATCAACCCCATTCTTTCCAAAAAAACTGTGAGAACAAGTCATTTACGTCACAGGAAATTGACAAACTTTAGTGAACCCACCAATAAAATCACTTGTTTTTTGAAAATGATAGTTATACATGACTTGCCGGACAAATAATAATTTAAGTAAATTTATTGAGAACAATAAAGACAAAATTACAGTGTCAGATAGATCAGGAATATATAAGTTAATTTGTAGTTCTTTCCCAAAACTTCATATTGGCCAAACGGAGAGAACATTTTCCCAAAGAATAAAAGAACATAGAAGTAGTTTCTGGAATGTGAAGATCAAGTCCACTTTTGCAAACCGTCTTTTGACGACTATAAAGAATTAAATTTCAAAAAGAAATTTTTGGAATGCCTAGAAACTGAAAGATTTAGGAATTCTGAAAATTTACTGTGGTAAATTAGTTTATTACATGTTCATTTGATGAGTTGATGAAATTTTATTTAATGATGTTTAAAATTTTCAATCAGTTTTTACCTAGACTCAGGTAAAATAAATTAAGTAGTCATTGCATAGGTAGACGGTAGCATGATCCAAATTGATGTCATATAAAGCACAAATTAATTACAATTTTAAGTATGAAAATGTTCGAGAAAGCTATTGTATAGCGAAACATGGATTGCGGTTTTTTGCGATTTTGTAAACTGTCCGGTGAATAAAGTGTTACGTGAATACGTTATGGATTTTCATCAAGTATCGGCCAATTCCATCACATGATAAATGCTCATATATGTAACCAAGTTGTAAATAACATATATTTACATAGGCAGCTTCATATACTTCAAATATTTTTTGTAGTTTCTGAACTTAATGGCATGTGACAGGTGAAAATGTTTCTAAGTTGGTTTTTCAGGCCACTGCAAAGTCAGACATCCCCATTCATGGTTTCACTAACCAAAACCTCAATTTCATTATGAAAATTCGAGATTCATGATATTCTAAAAATATTGTTCCCTTTCGGAATGTATTCATGACGATATAGAACAAAAAATCTATTCATTAAAATGAACAAATGTAAAAAATTTGCCATCAAAAACTGAAAACTCTTTTCAGCGCTCTTTCATATAGAACATAGTAGTTATGGCTAAGGAAGCTTTTATAAAATAGATTCCTCGTCGACAGACCTGTTTTCTCTTTTACCAAACAAATTCCTTCAACTAACTTCGATGAAGAAAATCTGACTAGACCCGTTTTGGTTTTGTTATGACGGCATATGCCTCTTCATTGTGAAACTGATGATTCACCTTGGCATCCCTTTTCTCCTTTGGGTCGATGATTACTTCCTTCTCTGCACTATGTACTTCAGTGTTCAAACACTGGACTTCGTCATAGTCATTGAAAGAGGGCGGCTCTAAACTCGAATTCACAGGTATCGGGAAAACTTGCTTATAGGGAGAATTTGCGTTTAGTTTGCTGGTGGATCCAAAAAAATTCAGTTTATCATATCTACCCCTAATGGCACCTGTTGTGTTTTTAGTGATGATGGCAGGTGCGAGAGGTTGTTTTTGCTTCAAAATTTCTGATTCTTGCTTGACTTCACCCCAGGAGCTGTACTCTGCATCATCACTTATTGTTTCAGTGTGACTGGGCGGGTCTGTGCCTAAAGTTTGCCAAGCATTGCATTTAATTTCTACCTCGTCATACTTTCGATCTATAGGCTCATATGTTGGATCACTATCAGAGGGTGGTTTAGGTGCATATTTCCTAGGAGGTTTCATAGGTTTTGCCTTAACAGCTGGCAACATATTTATGTTTGGTTTAACGAACGGTTTTGGTTTGATCAGATCGTTTTCACTTGATACAAATTGAGATTTGCTTGAAATTGTACAGTCTTGGAGTGAGGGCGCCGTAGGGGAAGGTGGTAGAGGAGTTCTAGATCTCGCTTCCATAGTCAGAGCTGCGTGCAGGGCATCGCCGCAGTCCAGCACTGGCGAACTTTCGCCGGCAAGCATTTTCTTCATGGATTTCATTTTGGTAGCAAGGCATCTGAAAACAAAATTCAAACTCGACAATGTAATTATTTTATGGTTTTTTATGACTGGTTTAAAAACTATCTTTCAGAAATAAGATATAAAACACTAAAGGCCGTTTTAGACATCATAGTCCTGTATTTTTCTTAAAATTTCTGTCTTAAATTTAGTCTCAGAAAAAGTATCATTTATACATTTTATATCTTCGTCTCAGTCTTTGTCCTCGACTGATGATTTTGAAAGTTCCCGACTTTCCACATTTATGATTATGATTAAGATAAAGTAAAAAATCTGGCAGTTGGTTACCTACTAATTACAAATCAATAGCTATAATGTGTAATTATGGCAAACTATTCAAAATCATTGTATATACCTAAATATATAACTTTATTAGAAAGGTAATAAATAACTCCAAACAGAATAAATTCGTGTAAAAAAAATCAAGAATCGATGTCTTAAGTCAGCGTAATAAGTAGATGATTTTAACACTGACTTGAGAATTGTATAACTATTTTTTTTGGTCATTATTAGTTAGGGTTGAGTTAAATTAGGTTAATGTAGTCGATTATTTCAATAAAATATTCCAAGATAATCAATGACAATTTATACATTTCAAGCTTTGTCAACCAGTGAATGCTTAATATGGTATAGCATATCTATTATTATTATTATTAGTTTTATGAATAGTATTACTTTATGTTTTATGACATAAATCCACCCTTGGTTACAACTGTCAAGCTGATGTATCCACATACACTTAACATTCGTTAGAAATCTGTGTTCATATCCAATAAATTATGCGTACAATCTCTAAAAACAGCGGCGGCTCGTCTGAGGAGGCAAGGGAGGCTTAGCCTCCCTATAAAATTTGAGGCTATTCATCGCAATAAATTAAAAGATATTGACAAATAATTATGATTATTTTTTTCTAAAAATGCTTGGGTATTATTACTTTACCATT
>WOGO01007511.1:0-10738 GCA_015342085.1 Leptinotarsa defecta
AGGATTTGCTTTATTTCCCTTCAAATGAATATTGTAAAAAATTGAAAGCGTAGTAGATTATATAAATAGTGAGAAAAATTACTTGTCTGGTTTTTCTTATAATGAAAATTGAGAAAACGTGGTTTTTCATTGTTGAGGTGAAAACATTTTTGAGTCCAAGTGTAATTCAAAGTCTTTATTTTTGTTCAAAAAAATCAGCAGAAAATGCAAAATAGTTGAGAAAATCGGTGTTTGGTATGGATTTAGGGCATTTTCACATGAGCCCAAACACTGAAACATAAAGTCACAAAGAAATAATTCAAATAACTATTTTAGCATAGACTTGAACATTCGTAAAACTGTTATAGTGATAGTTGTAGATTTATTTGTATATAGTATTTCTGCATTATTGTTATTGTTACAGCAAAAAAGTACAGTGATATGTAATCTTTTATAAAGATTATTATTTTCAGATTATTCTAGTGTGTATTTATTACGATTCTAGCATATTCATCGATATGTTAATAAAATTTTAGATTATTGTTGAGTTATTCCTTCCTGCCTCACTATCCCTCCTCCTACCTTGAAATGTAATCAAAAGTGAACTTGAATATGTCTAGTACTGTGTTTAATATTTTTTTACTTGATTTTTAAAAGTAACTCCTAAGTAATACTGATATCATTATTCATTGAGACGGTAAAAGTAATGAATTTGTTTCTATTAAAAAAACACATTTTGTAGATAACGAACAATCCAACCCTGAAGTTTGTCTTTTGAATAGCATGTTTTTGTGAAGGGATTTTTATGACATGTACTAATAATATTATTTCAATTGAACAAATTCACAAACTGAGCTCTACATTTTAAAAAACTATGTTGAACTGACATAAGTTGTCTGACAATTCACTTTCTTCAATACTTTCAAAATTTGAGGATATATTACTTTAGAAAATTGAAGAAAATATGATCCTGTTTCAAAATAACATCCACATAAGTGATGATGTTATCGAATAAATGATGGTGTTTTTCTAAAGAATATTCAAAAATTCATTCCTGTTTAAAAGTTGACATAGATGACTTTTGTTAACACGAACTCATTTATTCTTTGTGAAAAAATTAATTTACATAAATATCCACAAATTATGTCATCTGCGATTCTGATTCGTAAACATTATAATATCAAAAATAGCATATTGTGAAATGAAAACGAAAATATAAGGAATTCAATGTTACACATCCGTTTGTTTTTATTAAGAATATGTATTTATTTTTCAATAGTCTTCACATAGGTTTTGGGAATTGAATCATAAATTTTGGGTTTTCAAAAAGAGATTTTAAAAATGAAGGTGATTTCATGGTGAAACTACAGGGTTACATTTGATTGCATAAAATGAAAAAAAAATTGTTGAAGCAATGTCTCAGGTTACACTTGAAACATTATCATCTTTGAAAGAAAATAAATTTTATGAAGGATATCATTTTCACATTTCCTAATCTGAAAAGAATACAAAATTGTAATGCAAAACTTTATATAGGTGTAGAAAGGATAAAGTTTCATTTATTGTGAAAATACTATCTGTATCAGTAACTTGTATTTAAATATTTTGTCTTTCCACGGCGCCATTCAGTTGTTTGTGGGGTGATAAATTCGAAATATATACCGGTTTAACCGATAATAAACCCAAGTCACAAATTTCAACAAGAATCCTATATTATTATTCAAACCATTTAATAGGATATAAAATTCTCTCTTCAGTGATATAAAACAACTGATCATTTCCATTGAAAATGGCGGCGTAGAAGCCATTTTCTCCAAATTCAATGTGGCGGCACTATGACGTCATCTTTGAAAATATTGTCAAACAATTTGAAATAGTGAGAAACAAAAGTCGACGTTTGCTCAATTTTCACCTATTCACATATATTTCATTTATTTTTTTAACGCCATTTTTACTTCATTCATCTCGAAAATTTTAATAAGAAATTATATTTTTAAAACTTTAACGTTGAAGGGTAGGTACCTGTTTTACTACAAAAAAGTCACAGAATAATATGCAATTCATTTTTCTCTACCAGTGAGTGAAAAAATGAGTAAGGTAATAAGAGGTACACTTCAATGGTGAAGTTCAAAAAACACTACTTCCTATTGAGTTAGATGAAGTAAAAATGGTATTTCAACGGAAAAAATGAAATAAACGTTGGTTAGTAAAACATTTTGAAGTCTTGAATTTTTCCTTAGAAGACTAAGCAAATTTCATCTTTTGAAAGGTGGTGTTACGGTTGTATCGCTGTAACACAAAGGGTTGATATCTCATGTAAATTTAATAAATTCAACTTCTCAAAATATAAATCTGGCTATTCTGAAAACACTTCTACATTAGAATGAATACTGAATAATTCAGATAGTTGCATAATTTTATGTACATGTAAAAGAAGTATCATCAAGTACTTTTATAATAAATAATAATATGACCAACACACAATAATGTAATATGATGTAAGTTCCTAATTATATTTATATAGTGACTTCAAAAAGAAAAAATAGTTTTAACTAGAGTCGGGTAGTTTTTGAATATCTAATTTCTAAATTTGCAGCTGAAAAAAAGCAGATATAAAGTATTCTGTAGGAGGAGTTACTGTTTTCATATTTTTAATAAAATCATTATTTTTAATTACTTTCAACAGTTTTTGTTCTGGGTACTAGCTACGCCACATACAATATGTCAATATCGACGGTCTAGAGAAAATATATAGTATGGCTGTGGTTTTCTGAATCATTTTTTTTACAGAACCCGCCTAAACTAGTTTAATAATCGCTGTTTTTTAATTAGAAAATTCAACATGCCCAGAAAACCCACTTTTTTTGAAAATTATTCATTTAAAAACATTAACTTGAATAAAGCGCCAAAATTCGCCAATAATGCAAATGCTCAAAAGATATATCTGAAGTAATTTGAAAATGTGCCAATTGAAGTTGCAAGTAAAAAGTTGAAGTGAAGAAGTATTTCATTGATAAATTTCATAAAAAGACACATTTTTATTTCAACAAAACGAATCAGTTTACCACCCACAATAATGACCCAAGAGATGAGAACCAAATAAGTATTGAATAACTAGGCCAATTTTTTATAAATATTATCAAGCAGCCATCTGACAATTCATTCCAGTCAGTTAAATCAATCGTCCAATAGAATTTGGTTACCTTTTCAGTTGAGTAACTTATAACTTTCATTTGTTTCTTAAATATTCCAGGATTATTTGAGATCAAACTGCATAGTCACCAAATATAGATAATATTTAGAATACATGAAAATATACTTATTCATTCACACCTATTCCTATATGTACGTATTTGGTAACAATATGTTGATTTCTCTTATTGGCAATAAACATATACACTCTCTTTCTCTCCCTCTCTCTTTCTGTACACAAATTTTTTAAATTATACCAAATTATTATTATTATTATATTTACATTAAATTTATAGTTGAAAATTTAAAAAATGTTTTCACACATAATGAATAAATACTTTGAAAATAAGAATGTAACACTTTTTCAAATGTCTTACCGAGAGAAAAAAAATGCGGGTAGTGAAACTTTAATACTAAACTTAATAATTTTCTCTAAATATTTTTTCACCCATTTAGGTTCAATTTTTTCCAAAAATTTATTTATTGATTAAGTGGGAATAAAAACAGGTTCTAACAAATATGTATACCCAAAAGAAATAAGATTCAATTCAGTCTCATTATCCCATGAAACATCTTAGGCTACTAGTTAATAAGATGATTATACTATATATCATGAGATAACAGTAACAAAGAGATAGAAAATATTTGACATATAAAAACAATACTAGAAAAAACATTGAAGTACAATAAAAAGAGAAATTGATTTCAGAGAATTATGAATTTTTAAATGAACTTGTTATGTACTTAAATAATATGAACAGTGCAAATTATGAAATTCCTAGAATTTTTTTCATTTGTTATTTGAATTCGTAGATTGGTAACTTTTTATTTTATCTGGGATTGAACTATATGCAGGCTTCGTCATGATGTGAATATATAGATTTTTCTCCAAAATTTGTTTGTACTTTAGTACAAACTATGTTTCATCATCATTGATACATTTTATGCATTTCAATTTGGTAAAGTGGCATTACATGTTACTGTAAACTCTGCACAGCAATGTATAAAACAAACTAGAAAAAATATCTAATTACTCATCTTAAGATTCCAAGTGAACATCTATAAAGTACATAATTTCCTTGACTTTCTTTTGGTGATTTATAATATAATATACTGAATTAACAAGTAGATTTTAGTTTAAAAATGTATTTTACGATAGATAATAATTTCATAATCATCGAACAGGTCGTTTCTGGTGAAAATATCTATTAGTAATTTCATCTATATAAAACATATCGCTCTAATAAACAGTCAAAAAATGTTATCGATATCATCTATCAAATACTTATATACGAGTACACTTTTCGAAATCATATTAGCTACGCTCAACCCGATAATTCACTCAAATCTAATCGAATAAACAAATTCATTGCTACACTTATTACTAATCAATTTTTTTGCATTGCTCATTTAAATTATTTCAAATTGAAATTTTTACTTTCAAATCAAGTTCAAGTTCACACAGTTCAAAAAGAAAAGTATACCGAAAGTGGTCGAAATAGGTATTATCATATTATTTGCATGATTGTCTTGTGTAAATAGCCTTAGTATTTATAATAATATTATAACATTCAATTGATAAATTTCTTAATGTATGTATAATCAGCCATTCACAAAAACAACCCAATTCTATATGGATGAAAAATGGTATCATCAAAGATGTTTTTGAACCTTTCTACACAATTCACCGATAGTTTCTTTCTCAAATTGCAATAGCCTTTACAGTTAGAATAGCGACAAAACTGAATATTCCAATGATGATGTTCAAAGATTCATGCTGAACAAATAGTTACAAGAGATGAAATATTATGAAAAATTTACGAAAAAACAATGCTTGAAGAAGAAAATGTTGGAACACAAACAGAGATCAGTTACTCGGATATTGAAAAAAAAAGGGAATGACATAAGATGCAAGATAGACAATGAAATTATGAAGAGAGGAAAAACGTTGTGAATTCCTTGTTGGAGAAAGTAAACGATAAGAAACAACAGTATGTTGCATCAAAATGAAAGATAACTTGAAGAACTCAGATGAATGAGGTACATAGTTGTAGATTCACTGTACTATTCAGTAACTGATCTAAAAAAAGCTAAATGTGATGGAAAGGCAGTGCGTTTTCAAAAAATATTAGGTTGTTTAAAAAGTTTTGTCCCGTTTCAATGTCATATTTTTATGTAGCTCCATATCCTAACAAATATTCTCCTGTGTCGTGGTATATACTTTACATTGATATTGTCTATTTTTTTTCCAAATTTTAATTTTTTGCCTCTTTTCAGCCTATTACCATATGATGTAGTTGAAGCAATTTTCAGCCAATTTCTCTTTGCGAATTCAAATTGAATCAAGAATTGACCAAGAAGTTGACAATGATAGCGTTAATGAACGCAATGTTCGAGGTTGGTTTGCGAAATTTTGTTCCGGAGATTTTTACCTCGAAGATGGGCCCCCAAGTAGTCAACCTTCAGTATTTCAGGACAAGGACCCTAGTGAAAATTAACCAATCATAAACTGTGCGTGGGATGGCGGAAGAACTGGGCGTCAGCTCCCATGAAGTTTTTGTTGGTGTAAAACGTATTGGAAAAGTCAAAAAAGCTCTAAAAATGGGTGTCCCAGAAATTGTCATGTTTCAACATTGCGCAACCAAAACGACTTTTTTCTGGTTGGATCGTCACGTGTGATGAAAAGTGGATAGGTACTCTACGACAACAGAACACGTGCCCACCAAAAAATACCATGGTTACTGTATGGTGGTCAGCAGCTGGTGTGATTCACTATAACTTTCTGCAACCGGGCCAAACCATCACAGCAAATTTCTGTTGAGAGAAAATCGACGAAAGGTACCGAAAATTGCGTCAGTAGCAGCCGGCGCTGCCTCACCCACCTTACTCCCCAGAGCTCTCACCTCGATAACTTTCTCACCTCAGGACCAGGCAAAAACGGGCTTCGTCGACTTCATCAAATCCCAAACACCCTGTTTTTATGCTGACAGGAATTATCGACTCGTGTTACATTGGCAAAAGTGCACTGATTCAAATGGCGCTCATTTCGATTAATTTGAATAAGTATTCACTGAGACATCACAGTTTTAAAGGAGACTCCTAAGAACGGACACAACTTTGAAACAACCTAATAGTAGAGATTGGGATGAATGATTCCCAATGGAAAATATTGCTAAAAATATCGTGGAACGTTGTCCAAAAGTTGTGAAAAATCAATATGGGCAATGAGTTTTACAACTTTCGTGTTTCCAGGAAAATGAAACCAACTCTATGCCCTCGTTAGTTCAGAGATAATGAGGAAATGACTGGATAATACATTTTTTCAACAGAAGTAGATTTGTGCTTTCTACTTCTCCAATTCAAAAAAAAATGGGAAAGTAAGCACGGGATTTCTCCACTTACGAAGACGCCATCTTTGGGATAGTTTTAAAATGTGTTTTCTGATTTTTTTATATCTATTTTCAAATGACAAAATATACAACACATATATTTGGTTGCAGGTGCGAAAATAAATGTAGATTCAATGTTATCATGAAATGTCAGGCAAAATGAAAAAATAATGATAAGTTGTGGTTTTCTTTTAGTCTTTACAGAAATTGAGTAATGTATTCAGAATTCGTTATTGGAATATGATAATTTATCAAAATCTTGTCTGATATTGATATTCAGAAATTGTATGAATCATTCACAAGACAGTTTTATACATTGTGATTAATTGAGCTCAACGAATATTAACCTCCTTGTAAGTGATCAACAAAAGGGACCCGAATCAATTTTTTTTATTAGATTATTCTTATAATGAACTTAGACTTATTATGGTCATCAGTAGTAGATCACCCAAAAAACTACTATCAAACCCTGTGGAGTTGAATTAGTGCATATCAAGTGGCAATATTTCAATAATGCATTGATGATGATACGAATGTTTATTTTTGTTGAGGCTGGCCTGAAACGAGCTAGTCTTTTTTTATGTCTGCATGTCTCTTATGTTAAGTCTCAAGATTGTCTCTATCATTTTCTTTATTTTTATTCCATCAATATGTTGCATAAATATTTTGGCCATTTCCACCTTGAAATTGGCAAACTGAAAAGTTCTCAAGAAATTTTATTTCTCACCAGAAGTAGTATATAAGATAATGATATCAATCTGAAGGTTACGTTTTCTTATCTGAATGGACTTAATTTTTTCATCTTCTACAGTAACATATAGTGTTTTTGAGACTTTATGACAGACAACCTTTCGGAAAAATTTTTGATCTAGCTGCCATGATTGATGAAATTTAGGTGATTTAAAATTGGGTAATGTGTTCCTTATTTACCAAGATGTGCTATATTCTCGATACCTTTGTTGAATTGGTGTCCATCTTGTTTCATTTTCAAATATCTCCGTTGATGAACTCATAATGTCTCCTATCCACTCTTACCACTCCAATTTGATTACTCCAACTACATTTTCATACCATATATCTTTTGTTATGTCTTCATTACTTTTTCTTCTTTTCTCACCTCCTGGGGTGGAATCAGGTATTAGAACTATTCTCATTATTTTTTTAATCTTCCTAAGTATTGTCCCTCTTCTCTATTCATCACGGTTATTTCCATCGCATATGTTATGATTTTGTATTTCTTAATTTTTGTCTTTCGGATTGAAGTTTTTTCTTTCTAACATATTTCTACTTGGTTTTCTGTGGTAATTCTTTCTTGAATTGTTTTTCAGTTTTTCCAGTAGTCACTCCAAGTTGAAAGCTTTAATTTTCAATTTGAAGTTGTCAGTTTTTAAAACTCATCAATAGAGTTTATTGTATGATTTTCACTATAATGCGTTAATTATTAACGCTTGAGAAAGCTATTGTATAGCGAAATATGGGTCGCTGTTTTTGTAAAACCCTTTATAGTGAAAATCATACAATAAACTGTATTAATGCGTTCTAATATGGATTTTCATAAAGTATCGGCCAGTTCTATTCAATCATTGTCAGTTTTTAGATGTCCTTTTTTGTTTTCTTGTTTTTCACTTCCATATATTTTGTCTTTTATTTATATGCCTAGTCCATATTTCTTTGATTCAGCATCTATAGTTATTTGACTTTCTTGATCATACCGATTTTCGTTTTCTCCTTTTACTACTATATTGTCTGCAAACACAATTATTTGGATGTTGTTGAAATATGTTTCTTGGCTTCATATCGGTCGGTCGATAGCCAAGCGGTTCGGCGTGGGTGCTTTGTTCACTCAATCGAATTGACTGCCGTGTTGGTCGGTAGTTCAAGTCCTAGTCTGAACAATCGATCTCCACTTGCTATCGTCCAACTCGTGTTAGGAATCACACGTTAAAAGGTAAGACCTCGTTAATCCTTAGTTTGCACAAGTTTCGACTTCTGAGGGTTGTCGTTCGTAGGGGTGCGACAGCTGGTTAACGGAAAAACAGTTTTTAAACAGATTTTCAAACAGATATTCGTTTTTAGTATCTGTTCTGTAGTACTAGGTAGAACAGTGTTGATAATAAAGGGTCTCCTTGCTTTAATCCTTGATTCGCGTTGATTTTTTGTTATTTTTCCTTGAAATTCCACCCTTCTCTGGTATCTCTAGAGTAGGGAGGGTGAGTGTAAACTCACAGCACTTAGGCCACATGTGACCCACTTTACATCCTCCCGAGGAGTTGTCCTCCTAGGTCATCGTCCATCCTGTCCTTTCCAGGAAGGTGAACAGGTCACTAGGAGACATCCCCTTCATAATGGCAGGTGTAGGCCAAGACTTGCCGAACACACTCTCTTTGGCAACCTTGAGGTGTCTCACGGTGGCCTCCGCGAAGGTTTTGGAAGGTGCAGCGATATTACTGTCGTTGCGCGGCTTCTTCAGCCTTTCCTTCATAAAGGTACACAAGTGAGGGAGCTTTCCTGCAGGGTCAGCCGGTTCCTTGCCTTTATTCAAGGCGGAGCTCTTGGCACCCGCCGCAGGAAGTACCTTTGCTGTTGCAAAGCGGTAGATTGGAGTGAACATTTCTGTTCATCCCCAGCCACCACCTTAGATTTAGGTGAGCACTTCTGTCCAGCCTCGGGATTGGTTTCTGTTTTTGTTGTTTCTGTTGTTTCATTCATGTGTGTTCCTACGAGTAGCAAGGGAAGAGTTGGTCACCTCTGGCAGAGCCCCGAATTATCAGAGGTATGCTGATTGAAATGAGGTTTCGCTTAGTTCCACAAGAGGACCGTTCTTGACCGCATATCACCCTGCGGCCATTCAGCTGTGGATAATCTTAGCAACTGGAGAAATGTACAGTAAAATGGATTAACGGGGTATCTCAGTCAAAAAATCAATGATATCTTTTGATCGGGTTTTTGAAAAACTATGACAATGGTAGAAAATAGTACATAGAAAATAAAATAACCATTCGATGTGAATAAATATGTGAATTTTCGTTGAATATTTCAAGATCACAAGAGAGATAAATTCTACAGTTTTGCTAGAAACTTTGAACTGTCTGGCAAAATTAATGAAAAATTTGGAAATTCTTTCTCGACCACCAATAATGACTTTCATTCCACTGTCAATCTCATATTTTTCTCAGGAGAATTTGATTGTGGATCTCATTGTTGGATCGATATTCTTCCATCTGCTTATTACTATAATGTCCATTCTTTCAATGGACATTGAAAGTTGTACAGTTGTACAGTTGACTTCCTCATGAACTTCGAGTTTTTCAGATGATGTGGTGGCTATTAGGTGACGAATGGTATGATGTCTAGTGTTTCAGAGAAGTAGACCGAATGAAGAAGATTCCAAGTTGTCAGTGAAAGTTTCAGTCTAAGTACGATGTCTTACTTTCGTCTTGGGAACTACCTAGTATTACTCCTAGTATAACTGTATTGAGTTTTTTCAGCTGAGCTTCATCATTGAATAATCTCATTTTGTCTATTGATAACTAAGCTTCTCAGTGATATCGAAGCTCTGAAGAAACCCTTTCCATGATGCTCCAAAGATCCCTTGTCCTTTCCCTTTTGGAGAAGAGAAGAACATACTATCTGAAATGTCTGTAGATAACACCATCATTTCTTTCAGAGGAAATTTTATCATTTTGTCGATATCTCAGAGAATTTGCAGTTCTGAAAAATAATATAAAGTTTTCCCATGTCAAATATAGGAAAATCTTTGTGAATGGGTTTTTCTGAAAAGTGGAATTTGTAGTGTTGTGAGTTTATTTGATTTTGTCATAGGATTTTCCAGTTTTCCGAGTTGACTGATATTTGAGAAAACTAAGATTATGCATTTTTGAGTTTATGAGAAATTCATAATCATTATTGTTGTATTTTCAAACAGTGAAGTGAAGGATTTTGAGTAATTTCAAAAGGATCAAGGTTATTATTGGAGGCAAGACACCATACTATAAAATATATAGGAACTCAGAAAAATTCAGTCAAAATGAAATATTTTCTTGGCTAAAGAGTCGGCAATGCGAATATCTTCACTCCTGTAATGCCCTTTAACCCACCTCAGGATAATGTTATTATCTACCGAGGCTTTGGCTAAATCTTGGTGGCACTCTAGTACTAGCCCTGAAGTAACACGGTGT
>WOGO01007512.1:0-11118 GCA_015342085.1 Leptinotarsa defecta
TTATTTTTTTGTAATTTCAGTTTTTTGTTTGATAAAATTGTTATTTTCGGTTAATCTTTTTAATTTTTTTAGAGATTTCAAATTGATTCATATTATATTAGACAATGGAAGTCCGAAACATTGTCAACCACCTTCAAACAAACGTTAAATACAACAGCTAGCTCAATATTGACATAAATAGGTTTTTAACCTCTAATTCATCTTAAATAGGGAAGGTCAATGTAAATGAAACAAAATCAAATTCTCAAAAGTTAACTGAGTAATATATTTTTTGCATATATATCCAACTTTGTCCCTCTTACTGACTTCAACACCTCGACACGTGTTTCAATCACCAAGTGATCATCTTCAAGAGAACGATTAAACTTCAACTTGATGTACGTGTCGAGGTTTTGAAAATAACAGTTCGGGGTTGAAATAAAACTCCAGTAATATTCATTACCACACCAAAGGGCCCAATCAGTGCCTCACAAACGTGATCGGAGGCCAAGCGATACCTCTGCATCGATTCATTTCATCAACTCTGAAAATCAGAAGAAAAGTTGTCAATTACCAAAGGTTATACCTTTTCACATTGAGAACTGTTGATAGACTGAGCAGCTGGAGCAGCTTCACTAGCTCATATACATTCAGTCCTTGATAGCCAATACTTTCAATGCAAAATTGAGTGCAGTTTTAGCTATCATCCTTCGAAAGGAAAAGATATTAGTTATTTGGAACCATAGCCCAGAAAACAAATCCAGGTCTCACCAGTGGTGCTAGTCTGAACAACGAAACTTTGAAGGGTAAGTCTCAGAACAAATTCCA
The DNA here is from genome assembly GCA_015342085.1 of Leptinotarsa defecta. Taxonomy (NCBI): domain Eukaryota; kingdom Metazoa; phylum Arthropoda; class Insecta; order Coleoptera; family Chrysomelidae; genus Leptinotarsa; species Leptinotarsa defecta. Next base: position 808 of record WOGO01007512.1, read on the forward strand.
TAGATGCCCAATTCTTTGGGCTCCCAGCTACAGTGAAGACTAATCTCGTTAGGTGGCCGAAGTCAAACCTTGTCTTTGTGAGGAACCGCTGCAGGTAGCCACGCTTATTCATCATATTCGTGAACTGAGTCTTCTATCAGTGAGGGGATATATCATGAATAAGTTATATTTCATTAATTCATTACTGTTATTTTGCTCAATCAACTGTGATGCGAATAACGATAATTAAATTTCTTCACGAAAACGGTAGGTGCACTGATATTACAGTACAGTTAGGCAGAGACCAAAACCCGCATGAAGATAAGATTTTTCTTCGAAAGAATGTAATGATTTTGCATTATTGGATTATTGATGGTTATTACCAGAGAATCAGTTTAAAAAAACTTTGAACAAATCATAGCACGAAGAATGTTTCTCGAAGAATCTTATAACATTTATCAGAGATTCCTAATCATTAAAGAACAAAAATTATTTTCGGATTGTGATTCGATCTGAGATAACAAATGTTCTATAATGTTCGATGAATGTATGTCAACTTCAATTTCAGTTAATATGGAGATCTAATCACGTCTGCATTCAATCTGATTCGAATGAATTCGTGAAGTTCGTGGAGTAGTAATCGAATGGGAAAACTTTTGAGTGCTTCCTATACTTATAAACATTGAATCGAATTAGATGTCTTGCTACTAACTCAGAGAAATGAGATATTGTATGATATATATTTGTTGACGATACTTCGGTTGAGATACGTAAAGAGCAAACAATTTAAATAAAATGTTGCAAACGGAAGTATATTTTTATCTGTTATTACATATGCAATTTAGAATTTCAATAGGACTTTTCATGAAAGTAATGTTATTATAAGCGCACAAGGCGTTCTAAGGGATGAGCCCTTGGGGTTTGGAATGTTTTTATTATTTTTTTGTGAAATTATCGGAGGAGTGTATCATTTTTTCAATTACTGAATTTGAATTTCGAAGTATTGAACCTGATTTATTTTCTTTTGCTACTGTAACCAAAAAAAAGAAGTATGGAAAATATAGTTTCAGTTATGAACTCATTGTGGAAATTTGTTTTTTGTTTTGTGATGAAAATAAATTCATATCCCCCGATTATTAGTATTCCTGATATGTCTTCTGAATATAGCGATGATTCCGAAAATAAAAATAAAAATGATGATAGTGGTGAAATGAAGACTCAAGAAATTTGCCACTCGTCTGGTTCAAACGGTGAGTCAGACTTCTTATGATGAATTCAATTCGTTTCAAATTTGAACATATCCCTATTACTTACACGATAGTTATATTTCGTGTAGTTCCAGAGAGAAAAACCACTGGTTTTGGAGCTCACGTTGAAAAAAATAACAGCATAAATGTTGTAAAAAGAAATATTAAAAACTGGACTTTCCAATTCTTCTCGGAAAAGTTTGAATTATGGGCAAAAATGGTTCATACGGAAATTGGATCGAAAGAAAAACCATCATTCGCCCCTAAAATGGACCCCCATTTCATCCTCCAAATCTTTATTGTGCTTCAATTGATTCTCATTGTGATTTTTTCCTCAATAAATACTTTGATGCTCTTATTGATGTCTTTCCTTCGAAAAACTAGTAGTCTTGGCATGTAGATCCATAGATCAAATCCTTATCTTGTATTTCCGCAACCATGGGACTGCCATCTGATTTTGAATTCCCAGAAGCTTCACGAAAACCTTAAATAAATTAAATATTATTAATGAAGCTCGTGTAACGCAATACTCGTATGGTTCTTGATTTCGAATATTTCATAACTTATTGTTTTCTTCTGATCATATTTGTTTCACTAACTGAATGAAAGCCATCTTAACTAATCCTAAAAGAGACAAATTTTGTTAGAGGCATATATATTTGTCGTACACGACTTGAGCATTAATTAGTCTTTCTCTCATCTTGATTCATGTCCTAAGAAAGCGTACTAACTGAAACATAATGTGCTATAAATAAAATTATATTTCACCGGTGCGATATCTTGTTCAATCTCGAAATATTACTGTGTGAATGCGATGAATTATCAGCGAAGCAGATGTTGCTTATGATGGTGGAAAATATTGTTATCCAGGTTTGTATAAAATATTGAGGAATTATAGCAATCCCAGGAAGACAAAAAACTGAGTTCTTCATAGGGAGATAATACTAGTCTTCAGAGAAACCAGAGACATTTACGAGCACTGACAATTTTGTACCGAGTACCGAAAGGATCATACAGGGAATCCCTAAACACACTTTATAATAATTTTTGTTTGGATTCTGACAGATTTAGTGAATCATTTTCTATAAGAATTTTTGTCATATCAGAGTCCTTCAGTGAAAAATGTGAGCAGCTTAAAAATAATAATCAGTGTGTTCTATTCAGAAACATTCAACATTCAAGAAATTAAACAATACACAAATTAAATAAAAGACGGTTCGATTATTTTGAAACTTGAAAAAACTAATTTCAATACAAAAACCTGAATATATCAAAACTGCAAGGACTTGAGTATGATTATGAACGCACAATCTGTCTATGGACTTGCAATGAAATATAAAAAGTAATAATATATAGTATAACTCATTTCAAGAATATTCAAGCCGAACTGCTTTTATTGACCTCAGCATTCTGTGGCAATTTTTTTCATTTTTTCGTATGTTATAGTTATAGTACAGATTATTACATGAATAATTGTGATTCCCTGTGACCGTATACCCAATTAATTTAGGACAATTGATTGTATTTTGAAATTTCAGGTATGTCAAGATTCTGCAGGTTTTTGAAAGAAAAATGTGGTTTTACTATTGAGAACAATACCTTGAAAGAATTTCATCAGTTCGGACTTCCATTGTCTAATATGATATAAATTGATTTGAAATCCCTGAAAGAAACTGTAAGAAATCAAAAAGGTTAGCTGAAAAATAACGGTTAGGTATATTGAGCAAATACAAAACTGAAATCACAATGAAATCAAATACAAGCAACAACCAAAAAATAAAAAATTGAACTATCAACACGAGATGACAACATTAAAATACTAATAACAAGAAATGAAAATTGGAAATTGAAAGATTCCAAACCAAGGTACTTCAAGACGTTTCGTTTGTTAGTATGCACAATCGTCTTCGGGTGATAACTGGACTTATTCCTCAGATATCTGACTATATAGGTCATTCGAGTGCTTTCACCTAGCCCCTCTTTCCCCTCACCGCTTCATCGGTTTTAGCGGAAGCTGATCGTTTGACGGGAGTTGGTCGTGTTCCGCTTGATTAGGGGTGTTCATATGTTGCGTATCTCTACGCTAGCTTGGCTAAACGCATTGTTGGACAACAAATATGCGGCTTCTTTGAATTTTCTGTGTTCCTCTTTGTGGATGATTTCAGCTTGAGCCCACATGATGTTATGTTGATGAGTCCAAGCAGGAATGCTATTCCTGTTTGGACAAGAGCGTACATTACGTCTTTTTCTAGTTGGCTATGACTTCGAATTATGATAGCTACTTTCATAATGATTGTGTATGGTTATCTTTATGATCTTACTTTTCGTCCATTTGGCAAAAATAATGCATACAGCTCGCACATTTTATACAGGTTCTAGTGAAATTTATATTTCATTTTCAAGCGAAATATGGTCAAAAGTAGAAACAGAATAAAACGTGTTTTCAGGCACTACAATACGGTATCAAGTACCGTATTGAACGATTCACCGTCCACAAACGAGTAATGGGTAAGTTGATTCACTGGACAGAATGAAATGAACGTTTTCAAACTTGAAACAGTCTTTTTCTGTGAAGTCTTTCCACAATGAATCTGGCAAATTTTCTCTACTTCCACTATTGATTATTCTTTCGAGAAATGAGGTATCGAGTGGTTATGAGTCATTATTGGAGGTACATTTCAGCTCAATATTTTTCTTAATATTCCAATATTTTTGATAAGTACACTTAGCAAATATCAAAAGATTACAAAATCATTCAATTCTCGTTTTTTTCCGTTTTCACATGTTTGTTATGATACTCCTCTCGACGTTTTGCACATGCTCGTCATTCTTGGGTGTTACCATAAAACGATGGGGAAAAACTGAAGAGAAGTAGGCCGCGTCTGTGGCTGATGATGAATAGCAACGATGATGAAGATAACGTGAAGGCAACGCCCATCTGGCCAGGTCTAATATGAATGAGATAAATGTGAAAAGTTCGTCGAGAAAATACTGTAACGAGAAAACTTTTGAGTGCTTTTTTCTACAGTTTTGAGCATGAAAATCAAATTAGGATAGCCATTATCGTATTTATCTCGCTAAAACAAGACCGGCTTATTATGTTTCTTTGATTAAAAATGTTTTTTGGTCGAGGTTGATTGCGAGACGTTTGCGAAATTTCATTTGTATGAGTTGTGATGCATTAACGAGAAGAGCTGAGCTGGGAGATTTATTATTTTTTGGTAAAAAAAAACGGACTGAAATTGCGAAACAAATGTTATGAGAGGATGATATTACATTCGTTAAAACTGTTTGTATCCAGTGTTTTGGAATGTTTTGACTACACATAATTGAAAAAACTGCAAAGTTTACAAAGTATAATTTCAACTCGTATACAGCAACTTTTTCAATTTTGTGTGTTTAGATCGAACTGAACATTTCACGCAAAAACATAGTTCCTGGCTGAAATTCCAAAATTGCTTTATTTAATATGTCACTGAAAATCTTAAACTGACTAATTATTTGGTTAGTTTTTGGTATTTTCTCAACCAGTTTCTGAGTAACCTGTGAAAAAAAGATTGACTAATTACTTCTCCATCAGTACATAGAAAATTTCAGAGAAAAAAACTCTTTCCAGAAGTGTACATATCATTCACAGAAATTTCTTCCAGGAGCAGAATGGCAGAAAATATCCATCCGAAAACAGTACTTACAGTTATGAACATTGAATTACACGGAAAAGAAGTGATTTATGCGATTGGATGTTTGTTTATAATTGAGTTCAGGTAATATATGTTGAAAAACCTACAGACAAACGAACAGATATCGATGAAAAAGGTGCAGATTTGACTTTTTTTGAAGAGTTTTCATTGAATTATTCGTTATTTGTTCTTCCTCTCTCCAGATTTTGAAATCTAATGGTGACCACAGAATATTTTTCAAGGATTCAACACATTGAACGGAAACTTTATTGATTTCAAGAAAGTTTTCAAGACTGGTGTAGAAATGTGAATTTTCCATTCTTCGTGGTATTCAGGAGAGAATCATTTCTGTGAGTTCATACTTCTGGTTTATGTTACTGTACTTGCACATTATTTCTTTAGAGAAACAATTTTATCTCACTGAGACACTACCGTTAGTTAGGAGAAACTTCTGTGGACAAAGATGAACATAAAGAATTCAACAGGTTACATTCTGTGAAATTTCTGATTGTTAAGCCAACAATAAGGTGACAGAGCCTGAATCTGTCATATAAATGGAAAACATTGCACGTATCATGTAATTTTCTCCTGTTGAACCGTTTTCTTTTTTAAATCCCTCGGGAGATATCAGAGGACATTTGGAAAATCATATATGTTCTTGATATAATCATTTTCAAGAATAGTCAACATTTGGAAGAATATATATATTGATACGTAGAAAAATGTTATGATAAATACCATATGATATTTACTGTTCAGGATTTAATTGTCAATGTTTTGTCTTCTCCAGTGTAGAAATTTAAATGTTGAATATTCAACTGACTTCCATTTTTGGTAAACGAAACACTTGAAACTTCTCCATAACTACGTATATTGGGGAGAAAAACTTGTTTTATGTGAAAGAGTTGAAAACGTATTGGCATTCCCTTTCTGGATTGTTCAAAATATTAAACGCCAGTTATGACGTGCCCCAAAGCACCAAACATCGGCTGATTTCAGAGACATTACCATAAAAAATGCATAAAGGCACGCATACTTTGAATTTGAAGAGGAAAAGTGGACTGTATTTCTGAAATAATATATGCGAGCATTAACATTAAGAACATTTCACTTATACTTCGAATGATTAATAACTCGACTCCAGTGTTTTGACACGCAAATTTTGAACGGCAAATGTCTCATTTAATCCGGTTTCTCTTTAACTAATTATGAAGATAATGGCGTCCGACAACGAAGTATGGCTACTACATGCGAAGTGTGTGAAGGAAGCACACATAGACGTGTGTATAACTTTGAGAAGCGAAAAATTATATTCATTGCCCGTATATTTGCTTAAATAGTTCGCGGATCGGATTGAAACTTTCAATATTCTTCGTAATCTTTTTTTGTGGTGGGCTTAATAATCATAACTGATTTTCTGGGTGAATAACGTTTCACAATCTGAAAAATGAACACAGTTGAATCAAAAGAGAATTTGCTGGGATGTAATAGTGGGCAATCTGAAAAGTCCACCCATAAAAGTTACTGCGTAATATGAACCACTGAAGAGTTCAATTAGTTAATTATAGATACGGCAATTATGGATCGACGTTTCGAAAGAAAATCTTTTCTCGATTTCAAAGCCCAAAATTCAGTTTGAAACTTTCGTCTCAAATGTGAATAGCTGTATTTTTTTGACATACGTGGAAGGTTGTATACCCAGAAATAAATATGAAAACTCTCATTATTGACTTGTTTAGATACATAAGAATTTGGATATACTGTCTTTCTACAGAAATATGTCCATTTCATTTTAGAATCTGATGTTGAGGAACTGAGATAATATGATATGAATTACTTCATCCAAAAATGAATAAATTCGAAACTGAACTTTTTTGGAATTGAAGTAATCATGTTATATTTGAAGAATGGCGATGATACTTCAGTATTCAATATTGATAATTTTATGTGCATGAGGGTATGGGTTCACTAGCCTATGGCTATGATTCAAAAGAAATAATGTGATAAATACATCTCAAACTTCAGAAAAGCAAAAGAAAACACTACATTACACCATATTATTCAGCAAAGTTGATTTCAAATGATATTTCACTTCATATAAAAATGAATTCAGGAAAGGAATTATCCTGTTCGGTGTCAGATAAGAAATGCATCCTTTATATCCGGATGAAACATGATTTGGAATGCTGAATTACTTGAACCTAGTATTGATATTATGGATATCAGAACGATGCAGTTTTTGCTCAAACAAATACATAAATATTCTGTTTTTAATGAGTTCAACAAGAAATATTGTGATCAAATATTCCATTTTACATTTTATGTTCAATTCTTTCAAACCCATCAAAAAATGCAGCAGACAAACCGCATACAAGAATTCTGAATGCCGATTAAATAAAAAATAGAACTCTCCCGGAAACTATTTTTGTTTGAGAATCAATAGTCAGTATTTAATTAAAACAATTTGAGGGGATGTAATAATTTTTCATCAATTCGACATTTGATTCATTTGATTTGAATAGTTTCAAAAATGAGGCTCATAATTGAAAATGCTATAGAGTTTTTGAGTGTTCACACGTGTTTTGGCCGTTTCCTTTCATCGTATTTTTTCGAATTCATCGTGGTGAATTGAAACTCAAAGAGCTTTTCCAATATCCTCCCTATGCAATTACTCTCGACTGTTTTACATCGAAGATATATTCTCCAGAAATCCTCCAAACTCCACCATTAAGCGAACTTCCAGCAACTCTGCGGCCTCCCATTGCGCCCCAAGCACTCTTCTTAATCTGCAGATCCATCGCGTATTGATCATTGCCAATAGACCCACCACAATGGACGAGGCCCACAAGTTTGTTCGACGAGGTCGTTTCCCAATTATTCCAAATGGGACTGCCTATGGAAGACAAGGTGATATAGCCTTTATTAATTACAGTTGGTGCGTTATACCTAGAGGGGAGAGCCCGTTCAACATTCTGCTAGTCAACAGAGAAGGACTGAGGGGATTGAATTGGGACGTGGGGAAGAGCATTCAGACATACAAAATGTTGATCCAGAAGTGAGTGAAATGTTGCATTTGCCAATGCTGATACTCACAGAATATTATTTGGCATATAAAGAATTTGACAGTAATTTTTTTCTATTCAGTTTGTACTCCAAATATTTGTTATGGAATTGAAACAGATATCACTCATAGGAACGCTACACAACATAGTACATGAAAGAATTTCAATAAAAAATTTCATCTACAGAAAAAACGGATAGCCATAATGGTGTACTTTGAAGTACACCATTATGGAACAAGTCACTTATTTTATCCCCTTCACTGTTTCAGGTAACATTTCAAACAATACACTTGATTATTTCAAGATATCATGGATTTATTGGCACTCATACTGTTGGTTAATTTGATTCCAGACATAGAAATTTCATTTAGATTGAGAAGGGATAATTTTCTACGAAACAAAACAAACAATTGAATTTTGTTCTCTTGTGAGTTGAACACGTTCATCAAAATATAAACAGCTTGCTATGATTTCATTTCAAAACAGCAAAATCAGATTTTTGAAAATCTCCTCCACTTTTTCGTTCAGAACATAATCAACATATTGAATCCCAATCATCATCTTACAAAATTGCTTGTAGGTTAGATTGCAAGCATTTTTGTCGCTTTTTAAATTTTTTTTTTAATTAATTGTTCATTCTAGAAAACAATTGCCAAAAATAAGTTTCCCAACCCTGGCTCTGTCCAGAAAGTAATAAATCAATTGATCAATGGATTGGCACAAAAGAAACGAATTAACCACCCCTGAATACTTATGAATCATATTTTCTATCAGCGAACTCTTGAAGTTGATTTTGGAAATTGTTTCGAGTTCAACAAGCTCTTTGATCGTCGATGACTGGCTGTGAAAGGTAATCAATACCGTTTCTATTCAAGTCGGTAATGAGCCGAATGTTCTTGATGGAATCTCATTTGATGGAGTATTGGTTAGTTTTGAGACATTCTGATTAGAATAGACGTACCTATGTATGACTACCGTGAAGTGATTTGTTTTTCAGATGAAAATCCGTTATGAGCGTTTTCAATAACACTCATTGTGAGTCATCAAATTGAATATTTGATAAATCTACTTCTCAACTAACACTGATCAATATATTTTAATTAATTACAAAATTCCTCATTAGGAAACAAATTTAGCAAAAGAGATTCCTTCTAATATATCTGGTCATTGGTAAAATGTTTGGAATTCTTGAATCTATCGATTTGTAAGTTTGTAATCCTGACTACACATACTCTACACGTTAAGGAGGTTGCGTTAATGGCCATGTTAAAAAATACCAGCGTGGTTCAAACAGAGCTGGCTGGTATCTCAATAGCCACGAAAGAAATAACCAGGAAAGGAATTTCTGGCAAAAACATAACAATCTGCACTGACAGCAGACAAGCCCTATTAGCTTCTAACAGACGTGTACTAGAGTGCCACCAAGATTTAGCCAAAGCCTCGGTAGATAATGACATTTTCCTGAGGTGGGTTAAAAAGCACGACAGGAGTGAAGGTAATCGCATTGCCGACTCATTAGCCAAGGAAGCAGCTGTACTGAGAACTTCAGGACCCAGTGGCACCTACGGCCTGATGACTTCGACAATTGCAGAACTGGTCAAATGTTACACCCATGCTCAATCCTTAAAGAGATGGGATGAAATCAAAGGATGTCATGTGGCCAGGATCACCTTGGGCGACCCTGGGAAGCTGGCGCCGAAGAAATATCTGGCGATGACCAGGGAAAATCTACACTCAACAGTAGGATTTCTGACTGGCCACACTCAACTAAGGAAACACCTGCATAATATGGGGCTAGTGGATACACCTCTATGCAGGATGATAACAGGAAGATGAGACTGTTAGAGATGTCCTATGCGAGTGCCCGGAGTTATCGTCAATAAGAGAGTGTGTGTTCGACGAGTCTTGATCTACACCTGCCGATATAAAGAAGATGCTTCTTTGTCAAATGCCAATTTATATTTTCAATTGTCATTGTTATTCCAACTAATGAAAATAACAATAATGAAATAGGGCAGCTCATTCATATGTGACTCATTGTAAATCCTGTAATGCACTGTTTGGAACCTTTGGTATAGTAATGAATATTATTGGAGTTTTTTCCCAACACCAAACCGCTATTTTGACACCTCGACAAGTGTTTCGATAACCAAGTGATCATCTTCAGGAGGACGATCAAACAGTCGAGGTGTTGAAATAACGGTTTGGTGTTGGGAAAAAAATTTAGCAATGTTCATTGTAAAGCCTAATAATATATTGAAAAATCGAACCGAGTATTTCATATGTCGATATACCGTTCTCTATGAATATGCTAGGATTTTTCATTTATGATTATTTTATATT
>WOGO01007513.1:0-11118 GCA_015342085.1 Leptinotarsa defecta
GTGGCCATACTTCTTAAGTTTTTGCCATTTCTGTAAATGAAACCAAGCATCTCATTTGCATCAACAGTCATATTCCTTATGTGTCTTGTAAATGTTAATTTACTGTTGTATGTTATACCAAGATCTTTCATCTCATGTACGCGATTGATTGTAGTTCAGTTGATTGAATAATCGTACATTGAAGTTCGCTTTTTTGTTGTGAATGATATTATTTAACATTTGGATCTGTTCAGTTGTAGATGATTATTATTACACCAAAGTTTGATTACATCTAATTCATGTTGTACATGTTGGTAGTCAGTAATGTCGGCGATTTTATAATATAGTTTCAGGTCGTCTGCAAATAGTAGGCTAGGAATATTCATAGAGGTTGTCAAGACATTAATAAAACTTAAAAATAAAAGAGGTCCAAGATTAGAACCTTGTGGTACCCCAGATGTAACTACGTACTTGGCCGATTCGAAAGATTCACATTCAACGAACTGTTTTCTGTTAACTAGATATGATTCAATTAGTGTAAGCAGTTGGTTAGAAAGTTCAATTTCGTCAATTTGCTGAGAAGAACGTAATGGTACATTTTATCGAAGGCTTTTTGAAAGTCTAAATGAACAACATCGAATTTTTTTGCTTATCCAGGTACGTAAACTGATATTGATTCAAACATGCAACATGCATAAATAAAAATACTTTTGTTATTTCCAAAACAATGGATCAAAAACAATTTCTTCCTTTGATTTTACACTGCTTCTTTATGAGAAAAAACATACCGTTCAAGCGAAGTACTTGATAAGTGACATAAGGACTCAGCTCCATCAGAAATAACAATTAAACGTTGGTTTGCTGATCTCAAACCTGGTCGTAGAGATATCGATCATGTAGAACACAGTAGACATCCAAATGAGGCAGTAAGAAGAGAAAAGATAAAAGAAATAGACAAAAAGTGAAGTTGTGTGAGTTAGCTGACATTGTGAAGATATCAAAAGAGCGTGTTGGCTTTATATTACATGAGCATTTGACTATGAGAAAGCCCTGTTCCAAGTGAGTGCAGCGCAAGCTCACTGTTGACCAAAAACAAGAACGTCTTGCCAGGTTTAAACATAACAAACTGGAGTTTTTGCGTCGATATATGACAATGGATGAAACATGGATTCATCACTTCACTCCCGAATCAAAACAATCGGCACCTGAGTGGAGAGCAACTGGCGAACCTCGTTCAAAGTGCCCGAAAGCACAACAATCGATTGAAAAGGTTATGGCCTGGGTTTTTTTTGATGTACGTGGTGTAATATTCATCGACTATCTGAAAAAGGGAAACACCACCAACAGTGAATATTATAAGCGTTATTAGAGTGTTTGAAGGCCGAATTTGCAAAGAAACGACGGCATATGGCAAAGAAAAAAAATTTGTTTCATCACACTACATGAATTGGACTTCTAATGGCTTCCTCATCCTCTTTATTCTCCAGATCAGGTCTCCAGAGACTGTTCTTTGTTCTCCGACCTCAAAAAAATTCTTACCGTTGAGAAAGTTCGCTCTGATGTATAGGTCATTGCTGAAATTGACGCCTGTTATGAGGCGTCTACAAAAGTGATATTGTAATGTTAGAGCTACGCTGGAATTATCGTGTGGCTCTTGATGGAGATTAACTCGATAGAAAAAGACGATTTCGAACAAAAAACAAACGTGTTTCCTATCTTGGCCTGGGAGTTTTCAACCCATGTGTTATAAAAATGTAGATGGAGAAAGTCAAAACCTTTGCCAAAAATCAGTCTCTCTTAAAAGTATAGCCCATTCAATTTGTGTTGAAAATTTCAGGAAGATATAAAAAAAATGTGTGAATTATTCACAGCTACGCGAATTTTCCAAATTATATCCGACATGTGTGGAATATCCTAATATATTATCGGTGAATTCCAACAGAAACTTTATACTTTTTTTTCGGGAGTTTTTCTCTTTTAATACAATATCGAAGGAATACAAAATCAGAAAAAGCATTTTCGAAACAATTGAAAGTAAACAGAGTGGAATTCCCAATTTAAAAATCATTTTATATCAACAAACTTTGTAACTATGAACAGAAACTCAATGCCTCAAGTGACATGGAAAAGAAAGGTAGGAGAGGTTTCCTGTATACGCAAAAAAACTAATGTTGAAGTTCATTCATTTTGGAAAATCCCAAGTTCCTTATCAGTATCGACGTTCAAGAAAAAAAAGTTTCATGCAGATGCAACTGAATGTTTCGAATCAACTGAATAATATGAAATAAACATTGCAACAAGAATATCTTGGAACGAAGATGGTATATCTCATTCTCAGACATTTCATGCATTACTTCACATACATATATATCCTATTTCCGATACGTTTTCCAGTTCCAGCGAGCAGCATTTCAAATTTAATACGAATGTAACCCTGAAAATAAATGAATAAAATTGTCCACGTATCAAAAACCCTGAAACGACACGCGTTTGCTGAGGCATGAGATACGATTGAGACGGAGAAGATGCATTTCAGATGCTATTGTTGTGAAAAATTGATCGGGAGAAGGTTTTCCATACATCTAACTCTCATTGCGGTCACTCTATGACTTCGTGTTGCGATAAAGTTCTCGGTTTGCCTGCGTGCGTGTTATTTTTATGCACATGAACATAAAACTTCAGTTTTGTAACGAGCTTTATTGCTTTCGTGAGATTTAGGCCAGGATGAATAGTTACTTTAATGATTTAGAATTTCATTTCAAGCAAAACAGTTTATTTGGCTACAAAATGAATGGCAGGAGGAATTATTTCACCTAGCATACTACATGGGCAGGGAAGTCTCGGGCCTAATATATAGATGGCACTAGTCTCATTACATTCACCGCTTTTACAGTTGGTACTAACCTCGAAATTTAATGATAGTCTACTCATAAGTTCATGAGTTATTGTGCTGAGAGTGACACTACTTTTGTTATTCTCTAAACAATTGATCAAAAATAATTTCGTGTTTTGATTTTGCATTGCTTCTTGATGGGAAAAAATACCTTTCAAAGGAAGCGGTGGCTGGAAAAGTGTTACAGGGACTCCGATTCATCAAAAAACAATAAATAAACGTTAGTTTGCTGACTTCAAAGGTGGTCGTAGGTATACCGATGATAGAGAACGCAGAGGACGTCCAAATGAGGCAGTAACACCAGAAAAACAAAGATAATACACAAAATTGTTTAGAATGATCGAACAGTGGAGTTGTGTGAGTTATCTGACGTTATAAAAATATCATAAGAAAGTGTTGACTTTATATTGCATAAATATTTGACTATGAGACAGCTCTGTTCAAAGTGTTGACGAAAACCAGGAACGTATTGATAATTTTGAGCAGTGTTTGGCCATGTTTGAACATAACAAACCAAAATTTTTGCGACGATATGTGACGATGGTGTGGCGTACCTACTTAAAAAAATGAAATATCATAAAAAAAATCTCGAAGTCAATTTTATCTACATCACAACCAAGCGTGGATTCTGATTCTTGAGATCTGTTTGAAAATTAATATGTCCTTTAGTAGGCTGAGGAGGGGGCAGCCAATAAATATACTTATATAAATTGACGGGTGAGTGAGTGACGAGTGAGTAATCGAACAATATACATGCAGATGAATACATAATTGATCAATAAATATACGAGAAATTGCAACGAGGTTTCCTACTCTCTTAAATATGGCATAAATATTATTGAATTAATTAACAAGTAGCAAAAATCTAAATAATTGAGAAACTCTGAGATTGATTTCTAGTGAACATCAAAATTTCATAATTATAACTCAATACTTTAAATCAATAGGGATTGTTCAATCAACAGCTGTCAATTGAATCACAAATAGGTATAAATGAAAATATTGAAAAGAAAGCATTTACAAGTTAAAACGATCAATAATCATTCGGTAACAGAACCTAATAAATGAAACGCATAACTTATTTATTTCAATAGTCCACTCGACCTTGAAGAAGACATTTAGGTACTCACTCTGTCTCTAGAAGTAGGTTTTCACGTACTTATATATCCCGAAGGAGTGAATTTCCACGAGTCTCCCTGAAATGGTAGACACGACCACACCGAAATTTGTTCTCACTCAACCACGCTAGTTAGTGGCGTATCTCGCATAGAATTTCTAATAAAATGGACATCAGCTCTCAAGGTAGACCATCGAACAACGACATGGCAGGCAGTGAACGACCTGTTAAAAAAAATACAGTTTTTTCGTTAATCAGCTGTCGCCCCCATACGAACGACAACTCTCAGAAGTTAAGCAACTTGTGCGAGCTGAGGACTAACGATGTCTCATCTTTCAACGTGTGATTCCTAACATAGGAGATGGAGATATAGATGAAGCCAAATTTTCCGGATGAGGTTGAATCGATTGAATTTAACATCAACGGGGTATTATCATCTGAATCTGATCCTCCTTGATCTTTTTTCTTCTTTCAGGCCTTAGATTATTTTGAGACCTTTGAAGTTAAATAGGTACATCAAGTGTGAAATTTATTTCATTAAACAGCACCGACTCTTTTTTCTGCTCGATGTTCGTTTACTGAAGCCTCACACCGTTGCTACAATTGTCTTCTGCCCACCTGCACGCCATTTCAATTGAACTATCAAAATCTCAATACATGTTGTCCCAGTATCTCATAAATGAACCGTTACAATGGATGAAACATGGATCCATCACTTTACTCCAGAATCAAAACGATCGTCCATCTGAGTGGAGAACAACTGGTGAACTTCGTCTGAAGCACACAACAATCGACTAGATATATTATGACTTTGGTATTTTGGAATGTGCGTGGCGTAAAATTCATCGACTATCTTGAGAAGGGAAATACCATCAACAATGAATATTATACAGCATCATTGGAGGGTTTGAATGCCGAAATTGCGAAGAAACAACAGCATATGTCGAAGAAAAAAATGTTGTTTCATCAGAACAACACACCGTGTCACAAGCCAATCAAAACAGTTGCCAAACTACATGGACTGAACACCTGTTTTTATTTCAACAAGTTTTAAAATAAACTGAAATTTCAAATCGTTCACTTCAGATATAACATATCTCTCAAAAACAGCTACCCACTAATGTATCTTATAGGGCACAATAAAACTTATAAAGTGCCATATCTTTGATAATGGAAACACCTGAACAACAATCCCCATTTTTGTACTTCGAAATATTCTTGCATGACTGTTTATAGACACAAACGCAAGAATAACCCTTCAATTATCACTTCCACGCAAGTTTTACGAAAAAAAAACTAGTGATAACAATATTCTATACCAATTAAAATAGGTTATGTTCACAAATTATGAGGTAAGATAGAACTATCATGTAACAAACCCATTCCAACGTATAGAAAACATAATCAACATGGAATAATATGGTTATGTTGAACCGATGTTCTTGCAGTTTGAGAGTTGCTAGCCCCATGAAGAATGAAATCTAGTTGAGATTCAATCTGATACAGTAAAGAATATTGCGACGTTCTAACACTAGTATAGTAACAATACATACAGTACGTTGCTTATCGAATCCAGAGCGAAGGTTCACCATGAAAAATGAGAAGTAAAACTTTTTATGTTTTTTCACCACTTGTATTTGTAACTGATGTTATTGTAGTTCCCTGTAGTAAACTGAGTAGTAAACTGTAGTAAACTGTATATCAGAACACCATTGTAGGTACTACAATGAACTCGCACCAGGATTTTGCAGACTTTCCAAACTGTCTTACAAGAAAAGGGTTTTTCCTTTTTGTTGTGAGATTTCTTGCATTCAGCCTATTCTGAAAAAAGAAAAGAAAAATATTCCAAATAACCATAGAGCAGTCGCTTTGCTACCAATGATCATGGAGAAAGCCGTACACCACCGTAATCTTGAATATTTGGAAGACTTCAGCATCTTGAGCAATCATCAATAAAGCCATCGGAAACAAACATCAACAGGCGATCTTTTTTTATATCTATCTTCTATCATTTATCATATCATTTACCACATTTGGAATAACGCAATCAAAAAAAAAGGAGAGTCAAGAGCTGTGGCGCTTGATACTTCTGAGGCTTTTGACAGTGTGTGGCATTAGAATTTGCTGGTCAAACTTGAATGCTATGGCTCGTCGGATTATTTTTGTGTATGGCTTTTCAGCTTACTGGAAGAACGTTTCTTGCGAGTAGCCGCCGATGTATATCTTCAGAATACTTTTATCATCAACGCTGTTGTTTTTCATGGAACCATATTGTCTCTTACCCTCTTTTTATTGTAAATCAATGACTTATTGAAAAAAATCAAGAATCCAATATACTGCTTTGCTGAAGACAGAAGCCTTGTCTCCACATACCATTTGGATTCCAGGACATCGGTTGTGGATGCACATCTTCACCGGCTGCAGAATGTTGCATATCTCAATAAGGATCTAGAGAATGAATTCGAACTGAGTAACCACGTTCAATTCAATTATTGAGGTACTGTATCATTATATGGGTGGGTGGTCTCAGTAAAACATTATTATACCATAAAAACAATTTTTAGGAAAAATAGAAGGTACTAACTGAATACCTTTACAAAGAAACTGGTGTATTTGATGTAAGAAAACTCTATACCGATCAATGTTAATATGGATGCAAAATACCTCCATTACCCAGATAAGACATACTTAGTACAGACACGTACTGAATCTGAGCAGAAAACAAATGTTCCCCTCTGTAGACTAACACAAAACAAATTAAATCAACTTTTAGTTACTAATCTATAGATTATAAGTAACAACCTCTTCATTTGTATTTGTTCATTCATAATCGAACCTAATAGAAAATATTCTTAGGAACAAAGTTCACAATGAAAGTTATCATTGTTGAAATCACAACCCGAGCACTCTTCATGGACCTATCGCTTACAACTAGAACACTGAATCCAACCATCTTCATGTTTTGATATAGACCAAACTTCGCCACAGTGAAAGCATTCAGAATCGTCATCATCGTCGTCAGTATATTTGTTACTTTTCTTTTTAGCAACGTTCGTGCCACGTTTTTTTATTTAAGTTTTAAGTTTTTTGGCAGTTTCAGTTAAAGTTGGTTCAATAGTAGCTTTTTTCATTCTCCTTCTTTCGTTCTTGCTGTATTGTTTCTTCTTGCAACTCATTTTTATATGAGCTGCTGATTAAAATTACTGTACGCCCCCTTTTCCTATTCACAGTTCTAGTCTTAGGCAATGCTTTGGGAATCGGAAATATGTTGCAAGGCGATATTGTGAAGGATGTTCTGGGTTGCGGGAGTGAGTAAGGATCAAATGTTGGTGGACTAACTACAGCTGGTGTATTTATATTAACCTCCTGATTCTTCCTCCTGTTTTGGACTGAAAATTGGACGACGAGACCCCAGTATTTCTATCTATATTTTCAACGGCGTCTTTGTTTTTCCGTTTAGACGCCGTTTGAGCGTTGTTTGAGGAACACTTTTTCGTACAGCTTGTATAGCTTCATACATTACGTCTGAACTGCATTCCTGCTGCTGTGACGTCCGTGTGTATTTATTTGGCTTACCTCAAATAACACAAAACATTATTTGTTGGCAGAAAAAATAAGCACTAAGGAGGTAAAGTGGCCCACCAGGTCAGCAGCGAAATGAATAGCTCAATTAATCCACTAAATCGATAGAATCGTGCATTTTCTTCCAATGAAACTGATGACATTACTTTTCAACTATGTTCAACACCTCAGATCAGATACCACAAAACACAATTATTTCACCATAAAATCTGAAGACAAGCACGGAACCGGCCAGTGTTTACAAAGACAATATGGCGTCAATCAATGAATTATTTCCATGTGTCTTTGACAGATAGATATTATTGGTTCGTCCGGAAAAAAGAGCTGATCACTTCACCTACCTGGGCCACTTTATCCATCCTTTCCCTATAGGGAGTTACATAATCAATAATTTTCAGGTTATTGTAATCATTCAAGATTGTCCTTATAGGATGAAACTACAGTAACGAAAGTTACATATACAAGTGTTAAAAATCATAGAAAGTTTCATTTCTCATGTATCATGATGATCCCCTACCAGTTTATCGGAAGACTCACGATGGTTTCCAGTTTTCCTTCGAATTTGAGATCATCCAAAACGTATGAATAATAAACAATGCTTATTCACATCGCAAAGTCTTCCAAAGTTGATTGAGATGAATCGACCCCCTGTTGCTTAATTCAATTGTTCGTTTTGATCCATCGATTCTTGACATACCCGATTCGATTAGCTACTCAATCACGTATTTCAAAACTCCACGAGATTTTCATTCATATTCATAACCTTTTCCATATTCAGCGCGCAATCGATTGTTTTGCATAACACCATTAGTAATCTGATAGAACACAAATAAATCCCCAAACTTGACTCTCCCGGCCCACCATCGATTGTCATTACACGGATGTCTCGATTCATTTCCATATCGAGCTCAAATTCGGATTTCTGTTACTTGCTAACAGTATCCTGATAAAACCTGGCTGACATTCATTTGTCTTTCCGGCCCGGTTTATACGCGATCCGCGTTTAAATACAGTTTAATGAGTGTTACGAATTGAAGCGGGTTTTTGTGTAATTTTTTTCGTGAAATATTTGCATACTGACTTGATGAAAAATTGCGTAGCAGGACTGCCGACGGTATGGAAGCTCCAAAGTGGACCGTTTCAATTTCAATCAGCATGTAGATTCAGTAACATTGCCAGGAAATAAAGCTTTCGCAGTGGAGTTTTCAAAAAAAATGTTGATATAGTAAAGCACAGCAGTAGTTGAGCAAACGTTGAAAATTGATGCGAGCTTCCCTTTGAGCATTTCAGGAATGCATCGTTTTGGGTAGATATAACATATCTATGCAACCTTCTTTCATTTGAAATGGGAAATGAACAAATGTTCATTTGCGAAGATTATGAATTAATGAGTATCTTGAGTAGGTTAGGTTAGGTCTTATGTAAGTGGGTCTATTCGACCCCCCACCGCAACCCGCAAGGGTTTATTGTAGCTCACACCTAATCACACTCGACCCCAGCTTCTCAACGAAGCCAATCAGTTTGTTTGGTGAGTGGTCTTTCAGGTCAGATGGTATGACTACGGATCTGCCGAACTCTAAAAACCTGATTCGGTCCTCAGCGGGGCAGGCACAAAGTATGCTCTGCTCTTTCATTATTTTCCAAACAGAGACGACACACACTGTCTTCCGACAGTCCATGTATCTGCATATGATGCAGTCCAACAGCTGTTTGAAGGGTGGAAGATTCTGTCAGAAGTCCATAAATCTTCTTGCCATCCAGGTGTTCAATGTTTGTTTGGCAAAGCCCAAAGCGATGTCAATGACAGGTTCTGGTCTGATGAAGCCGCTTGCAGCACCCTTCTTTGCAAGAGAGTCAGTAGCTTCATTACCTTTGAGGCTAGTATGGCCAGGAATCCAGACCAGAGACAATCTGTTGAGTCTTCCTATCGAGGAGAGTCGTTTTCGGCAATTTGCTACCAATTTAGACGTTGCTCGGTAGGAGCCAAGAGCTCCAATGTTTCAATTGACTTGTGTGTAAGGTTGGATCTATCCAATTTCTCCGCACATGATTCAATAGCGTGAATTTCCGCTTGAAATACAGTCGCATAAGTTCCTAGGCAGATAGATATCTCTGTCTTGTGTCTGCGACTAAAAACACCTGCACCAGAATCGGAAGGTGATTTTGATCCATCTGTGAACCAACAACTATCTGCTCTTAATATTCCCTTCTCTGGGAGGATCCAGTCCTCTCTAATCGGGAATAGTATTTTATGAGGCAGTTCGTAGTTGACAGTTGGAGGCATAAAGTCAGATGTCATTTCGAAAACGCTGTATCAATCAACAGTCTGTTGAACTCTGCATGTATGCAGTCCATATAGCCTTTCTCTCCAGAAAAATGTGGAGAGGAGTTAGATCTAGAAGTATCTCCATGGCCGATGACGGTGTGGTACTGATAGCACTGGTGATAGCCAGACAAGCCTGTCTCTGTGAGCCAGAGAGCTTCGCTTGGGCCGTTTTCTGTAAAGCCTTCGGCCACCAAGCAACTGCACCATAAGTGATCATTGGTCTTACGATCTTGAGTAACTGGTCCTCAAATCACTTTCATGTCTTAACCCACAAAAAATAAATTATCTACATCATTGTTCGAAAACGAGCACTTTTCTTATACATCACCAGGAGACGAAGACGAAACAGTTTTCTTCGTTTCCTAAAGACGCCAACGAGCTTGGTGAACAGCGCGTCGAAAAGAGTATTGAATTTTTGGTGATTGGTGCTTGTTTGGAATGATTCCGTTCCAGAGGTTTCAGTTTTACCTTAAATTATTGTAGACAAAAATTTATTCAAACATCGAGTTTCAAAATGGATATAACTTATTCACAAACAAAAGTTTTGAAATTTTCAGGAATAAATATTGAAGAAATTTCCTAACGTATTCAAAAAAACACTTCATTGTGAGATATTCACTGAACAGTTTTACAAAACCCCAACACGTGTTTCGACCTACAATGGCTCCTTCGGGCGTGTATTTACTAGAATTTCTATTTCAATCAAATCAAAGAACAGGATCAGCATTTGGTTTCGAAAAGTGAAAGAAAATTAGACTGGTATTTCTGGAAATAACAACTGATTGAAAAAAAATCGGCGACAAAAATTGTCCAATTACAGCTGAAAAAGACCATTGAATCGCACTATTTGAGTGTACTAATAATCAGTTTCGGACAATAATAACGCTTACATTATGGTATCATACATACTGCGCCAAAATTATTCTCTCGACAAAATTTCAATCAGGACTGATATCTGAGTCACCAAAGTCAGTATTTTCAGAAGTGATTTCGTGATATCAATCCGACTACAATTTTCAACTGACACTGTCATAACGATTTCTTGAAATTTCCACATTTAGATTCGCCAAACGGCTACGCCTTCTCACTTCTTCACGAAACCAATGCTGCAAGTGCCCAGTGTATCTCATGTTCAATCTCTGAAGAGGATGAATTGAAGCACATCTAAAATCTCCCGCTCAATATCTATCAGGTACTTCTTGAGTTTGAGTCGTGATATAC
>WOGO01007514.1:0-11118 GCA_015342085.1 Leptinotarsa defecta
CAACAACGTATTCAGCTAAGCTAGCGTAGAGATACACAACATATGAAAACCCATCATCAAGCAAAAAATGACCAACTCCCGCCAAACGGTCATCTTCCACTGAACCAGTTAAGCGGAAAAAATGGAAAGCAGGGATAAGTGAAAGTACTTGAACGACCCATAAATAGTCATCTCTCGGAGGAATCAGTCTAGTCATCACCCGTAGACGATTGTAGGTACTAACAATCAAAACGTCGTGAACTAACGTGGCTTGGAATCTCTTTTTTTATTTTTATTTTCATTTTCATTTCTTTATTTTTTGTTCAATCGTTCTATTTTTACTTGTATTTTATTTTACTATTATTTCATTTCGGGTTATTTTTGCTTAATATAATTGTTATTTTCAGCTGTTCCTTTTTAATTCTTCTTTTTAAGTTGTTCCAGGGATTTCAAATCATTTTATATATCAGACAATGGAAGTCCATACTAGTGAAATTCATCAGTGAAATAAAATACAAGTAAACAATAGAACAGTTACTTTCTGGTATTTTATTTCACTGTAATTTCATTTCGGGATTTTCTTGCTCGATATAATTGTTATTTCCAGTTATTGTTTTCAATTTGTCAATTGTATTGGTTCTTTCAGGGATTTCAAATCATTTTATATAATATTAGACAATGGAATTCCGAACTAATCAAATTCATCATAAAACATTGTCAATCACCTTCGAACAAAATATTTAGGTAGAATGTGTTGCTGAGAAAATCTTGTCATTATTTTTTCTCAATCAATGTATCGAAATATAAAAATAGTGAGATATAATGAAAAAATATCAAGCGGTTTTATTCCGAAACATAAACATCAAAATCCGCAACCAAGTTGCTGAATTTATATCTATATTGCATTATTTGATGACACTAAATTGAGAAAGTGTGATTTATATTGATTTTGTCCAGTGAGGAGTGGGCGGTTGGTTTACATTCAGGGATAAGAAAATTCAGATGCATTCATCATTCTCAGCACGTTTCCAGGAAATCCTAGGCCGTCAAGTTCGGATCGGGCAGGAAAAATCCATCCAATCTAACATTGTTCTCAATGTTCGAGTTACGGTTAGTCAATTTGAGTGAACTTTCACAGGGCGTGATTGATCTAACATGGGAAAGAAAGGTTTTGGCTTTCTAGTTCTCCATGATTATAAAAAAAAATAGGAACCTTACGAAAAAAAAGAAGAAATCTATTGATTTCAAAAATAAACTATTTACAAAGATGTGTAGATCGTACAAGGGTGTAACTATACAAAAAAAAAACAAAAACAAAAGCAAACCATTTGTTTGAAGGTGGTTGACAACGTTTCGTGGTGTATTTCATCAGTTCGGACTTGATTTGAAATCCCTGAAAGAAATTAAAAGATCAACCGAAAATAACAATTTCATTAAAACAAAAATCTGAACTTACAAGGAAATAACATACAAGCTACAACGAGAAAATAAAAAACTGAAATAATAATGAAAGCTGAAAATTAAAAAAATATCATTAACAAAAATGAAAAATAAAAATAAAAATTGAAAGATTCCAAACCAAGTTACGTCACGAAGTTTCGATTGTTAGTATCCACAATCGTCTTCGGGTGATAACTGGACTTATTCCTCCGAGATCTGACTATTTATAGGTCATTCAGGTGCTTTCACCTTTCACCTATTCCCTCTTTTCTCTTCATTGGTTTTAGCGAAAAACGACCAACTCCCGCCAAACGGTCATCTCCCGTTAAAACCAATGAAGCGGAAAGAGGGGATAGGTGAAAGGTGAAAGCACCCGAATGACCTATAAATAGTCAGATCTCGGAGGAATAAATCCAGTTATCACCCGAAGACGATTGTGGATACTAACAATCGAAACGTCGTGACGTAACTTGGTTTGGAATCTTTTAATTTTTATTTTTCATTTTTGTTAAAATATTTTTTGATTTTCAGCTTTTATCAATATTTCAATTTTTTATTTTCTGGTTGTAGCTTGTATGTTATTTCCTTGCAATTTCAGTTTTTTGTTTTAATAAAATTGTTATTTTCGGTTAATCTTTTATTTTTTCAGGGATTTTAAATAAATTTATATTATATTAGACAATAGAAGTCCGAACTGATGAAATACACCTGATTTTGACTTTAAAAGACAACAGTTCAATTTGCATCTCGATATCATAATATAATAATTGTTGTAAAATGTAACAATTGCACATATTTTCCATCTGGGACTAAAGTATTATTGACAATTCTTTTCATTTTTCCTATGCTACAGAAATAGACATAAACAACACACCAATAAAGTCATAAACATATTGAGTATTATTTAAATAACCACAACCTGTGTGTCGACAAACATTACAGATACATTCTGCACTTGCACCACCCCAGCTAACAAAGTTTTGCCATTGACATACGACATACTATTGACGATACCACCTTAGTCATATATATGTTTCCACTATATTTATGAGAGACACTCTCCGAGGAAGGCTGTAGATGGCTCTAAATATTGCATTAACTACTTGATGTCAAGGAGATGTTATTTGCAACATCTGGAATAAATTAGCCTGTGTGATCCTACTCCCACAGTCGACGCTTGGGAGTAGGCAGATTGGGACCACAGCGTCAAGTCACAAAACCCTTGAAGATGTTTTTTTTTTGAAATGGCTTCGAAGTCAAAGCCAAAACGTCGAAACAAAACTCCTGACGCGATTCAACACCGACTTCAGATTCTCAGATTGCTGACGGCGGAAATCTTTCCGAACACACAAACGCACGTATCCATGCACGCGCGCTTATACGCACACACAAACATCCGCGCTCATAATACCGCTTGTTTAATTTTTCTAAATTTACAAATCACGGAGATACTGCTTGTTATATGATGAAATTGGACGATACTTGATGAAAATCCACAGCTATTCAAAAAACACTTTATTGTGAGGTTTTCAGTAAACAGTAAAGTAAGGGCACGGTCAAAGAAGCCATTGTATTGCGAAACACGTGTTGTATTTTTGTAAAACTGTTTAGCGAAAATCTCACAATAAAGTGTTTTTTGAATACGTTATATTGCTTAACTAAATTCTGGGACACCCTGTATGTGTCAAAGGATTTCTTTACCATTCATCATCCAGTTCTAATTATGTTTTCATAGATGGTTTGGAAGACATTTTTAAAAGTGTTTTTCCCCAAACCAAGTGTAAACTGGCAAGCAATTTTAATTAAAATTATTATTAGCTAAACTGGCTTTTATTGAACATCTTTCGTCTATGTATGGTATAAAATTGGTAGATTATGTTATTATAAACTAAACCACTTTTATAACCAATGTTCATTGTTTTCCAAAGATAACTGCTCATTCAAAAATAGCAATTAATATACACATCCATCATGCTGGAAAAAAGGGTGATATTAAAAAGCTTAGAAATTTTATTAAGTCTGAACTTCATAAAATTCAAATTAAGTTCTTGAAACTGGTCTTATGAGTCTTAATATATTTTTTATATCAGTACTAGGTTGAATTCATTACAATGGATACATTTTATTTTTCCATCAAAATGAATACATGACACTGGAAACGTTTGGGTCTGACAGTAACTTCTTTGCATGATCTACACATCTTTGTATAGTACATTCAATATTAGTGTTTTAGTTATTCATCAAGACTGTAATAATACTTTATGATAAATCAATTTTCAAATGTATTTTGACTACAGATTGCTTGTTCTCATTTTTTATATCGACCAGAAGAAAATAAAAAAAATCCAATTCCCATATAAAATGTACGGTAGAAAAGTACATAGAACGTAGAAAGTGATAAAACTATATATGCAAATCGCCCTTGGTGTACCCTAAAGTTCTGTTCTTGGAACAATATCTTTTATTATTTACATATATGATATATTTGAATGTTTGCATCTCAAAAATATGCCTTACTGGCTAGTGACATAACTTTTATCAGATCCGGGGACTAATATCATTATCTCATCGAAGGGGTTAAAGCTAACGAATGATTTCAGAAAAGCAAACTTAAAATAAATTCATGTAAAACACAAAAAAAATTAATATCTACACATAATTCCTATCATACCAGGACAAGTGTAAAGTAACTGAGCCTTATTATATTGCATGAAAAGTGTATGCAATCTTACAATTTGCAAGGAACGTTAATTTGAGGCCTCAATGAAATGAACATATCAATAATTTCACAAACAGCCAGGCTACAATTATGGTACCAATGAACGGAAAAGTGACATCAATCCTGGTATGGGAATGCCTGAAAAAACTGGTGGAGGGGAAAAGTCGAAGTATAAAAAGTTTTGGTATCAAATCAGATTGGGAAGTGGGTATATAAGAAACATAAAGAGTACTGGGAAAACATACTCGGAAAGGCATGTAAAACCCTTTATAAAATCCATCACAGAAGAGACCGAAAGAACTGCTTCAAGAGAGTAGGAATTGGCTCAGAACAAATATAGGGCTACTGGGTATTATCCACTGAAAGGGGGCACCTACAAAAATGGAAACGTACAAGGGACACCTTAATTGCAAACAATGCAACAATTTAGAAAACCAAGATTGTGTCCACAATGTTCACAAACATCCAATAAGGGATCTGAACTAGTACAGGGCACAAGATTGTTGGAATTGGTGTCATGACCCAACCTTTTTTACAAAAAAGTGTTTTTCTACTTTTTGGAAAATCACTCAAGATCAACCTATACTTTTGCTAGGGATGAAAACTACGCTAGATACCAGACGATGTAAATTAAAAGTTGTATTCATGAAAAGCATGGTCAGACTAAATCTATTAGAACTCATTCCACAGTGTGCGTAACAGATTTCAAATGCCATAAAAGTATACCGTCACTCAACATTCCTTGGCGAATGGCCATAAAATAGAACAGAATAGAAAAAGCTTAATTTTCAACAACCTATAATCACAATAAGACAAAGGCACCCAAAATATTGGAAACAGAGGCGACAAGAGAGAATAGTACTACGCTACAAATACGAGTAACATCTGCAATTAAAATTGAGTTCAAATAATTTTCGGCTTATAATTTATGAATTGAAGGGAAAAAACACTATAAATATGATATTACATACACTCAATATGAAGTACAAAATATTTGTAGCTTATAGATGTGAGTCGTCAACCTTGTTAATATTGAAACAAAATGTTTTTTTTAATATAAAACATATATTTTATGATATAAAATTTGATGCAATGAAGGAAAACGGCAGAAAAACACAGAAGGTTGCAAGGTCCTATCTTTCTCCTATATTATATTTTACTGAATATGACTCTAATTTTATGCACATTTCTGAGCTGAGTTGTTTGTATTTCCTAATCTTCTCTTCTATTTTCACTTCAGACTGTTGGAAATTCGAATAAACGAATATAAATGAACATTGTATCACACGACTAGACTTTTGGATGCTTTTGAAAGTTTTTTAGACTACATAACTATGAACACTGACTAACTACTCCTTTGGTGACAAAGGATTGTACAAACCACTGTGTCAAAATTAGAGTAAACTTTCCGGAGATACTTCACGTTAATTGGTCAAAAAATTATAAATAAGCAAAGTTAGAATTAGAAATTAGTGAGAAAAAAAGATTGCAGCTTTTTACTTTTCCATCTTTATACAAAAATGTGTGAATCTTCCATGAACGAATTGAGTGATTTATCTTGTAATGTTATCCAAATTGGTGCTGAAGAGGCGACAACGACAGTGTTCCATGTAAGTGAAATTTTTCCTCTTTCATATACTATATTCTGTAGCAATCCTGTGAATGATACTTATCTCGAATGTTTGGAGTGCAAACTGAATAGGAAAAAGTGTTTTCTGTATAATTCAATGTTCATATAAAAGTAGTTGTTTTGAAAATATTTTTCCTGTTTATATGAGAGTAGTTTTTACGAGAGTAGTTATTTCGAGAGGACTTTTTCTTTGTTAGTGTCCGAAAGTTACTTCTTTGCATGATCTCCACATCTTTGTGAAAAGTTTATTTTGAAATTAATTGCTTCCTTCCTTTCTTTGGAAGATTCCCACATTTTTGGTATATAGATAAAGAAATAGAAAGCCAAAATCTTTACCAAAAATTTTGAATACAGTAAATTAGTAAATTTAGAAATTATTATAGTTCATCTCCTGATGAAACTCCTTGGTTGATGACACGCACGTCGTAACTTGCGCTACACTCGTCAAGAAGAATGTAGCCGTTCTGAAGAGGGGGTGTTCTATTTGTGTTGAATTTGATTTGTAACATTATATTTTCGACACAACAAGAAATAAAAATATTGACAGTCAAAACTAGACACTTACCTGAAAAAACATCCATCCAGGATAATGTCCTAATTGAACAGCTATACAAGCAGAAAGGGCAACGAAAACTGTTGATATAGAATCACATCCGTGATCAAACAGCTCCCCTAACGGATTTGCTGTTCCTGTTCTTCTTGCTTGCTTTCCATCTATTGCATCCAAACTTTGATAAATGAATAAACCCAAAGCACATAAACCACATGCCCACCTTGGAGGTTCTGTTTTAGCATCAGGAGCAAACCTAAAACAATTGACTTTTTTTGGCATCGGCAATCAACTAAGTTATTAGCCTAATGTTCTGGGTAGGCAATATTAATAACTCCCCGAGCCACCTAGGCAGCATCGTGGCTATTCGCAGTTCGTCAGCCATGTTACATTGCAGAATCATCCCTACTCAAACTAGATAAATTCTTTCAACAGAAATATTCTGTTGAGGTAGTGATCGAAATCACTACCTTTCTATCATGAGTCGGGCTAATATGTAGTACTAAAACAGAATGGAATTTTTTCGGCTTAAACGATCCAAACATAAAAGAGAACGAGTGAAAGTAGAAAAAAAAATCAATGTTTTCATGATATTTTGCAAAACTTTGTTTAATTAAAAAAAATACTGAATGAATATGATTAAGAACACGATTGCATAATTTCAATGTCAACATGGAAATATTTGAATACAAATCGGTTAGACCAGTTGTTTATACCCAATGAACGTGCAAGAATGTATATTCCTTATAAAAAGCGTTTCCAGAAATTATTGAAATGAGGTTTCAAGACCATAGCCAGTTGGTTAGCGTGAGTGGTTTGATTGTTTCTTCCAATCAACCGCTACATAAACGTTGCATCGATCCTAACTGTTGAATCGATCCTAACTGTTGGATCGATCCTAACTGTTGGATCGATCCTAACTGTAGTACAATCGATGATCACGACATATCGTCCGAATCATTAAAACGAAAGCCTTCGTTAATCTTTAGTTTGTGTAAGTTTCGTCTTCTAATAGAGAAATACATTTTAAATACACATAAAAAACATTTTTAAATAAATTATTTTTCGTGAAAAGATGTCTTTCTCTATTTCAACTATATACAATAGTTATATTAGTTAACATGACAAAATCTCACATCCAATTCTTCTAAGAACCCTAGAATATGATTTCGGTTTTCATCCCAATTTGACAAAATTTTTCAGCTCATTTCTAACCAATCGAAAACAAAGTGTAATAGTGAAAGGGCATAAGGTCAGTTCATATATGGCATCGTCTGGAGTTCCCCAGGGTCCAACTTGGGTCCTTTGTTATTTATTATATTTATCAACAGTCTTGTAAAAAATATCACATCATCTTGTTACTTGCTGTTTGCAAATGACTTGAAAATTTGTAGAAGAATACCAACAGAAGATTGTGTCCACACACAAAACGATATAAATAACATCGTTGAAAGGTCAAAAAAGAACAAATTGTTATTCAATGTTCAAAAGTGTAGTACTATGACCTTCTCCCGAAAAAAAGTCAGTATAATATACAGCTACGAGATGGATGGTATAAAAATCAAAACAACGCGAGAAATGAGAGACCTTCGTGTTACTTTTGATTATGAATTATTTGAAGGTGGTTGACAATGTCTCGTGGCGTATTTCATCAGTTCGGAATTTCATTGTATAATATAATATAAATTGATTTGATAACCCTGAAAAAAATCAAAAAGAATAACCGAAAATAACAATTTTATTAAACAAAAAACTGAAATTACAAAGAAATAACATACAACAACAACCAAACAAATAGAAATTGAAATATTGTGATAACAGTTATAACCCGAAGACGATTGTGGATACTAACAATCGAAACGTTGTGACATAACTTGGTTTGAAATCTTTTAATTTTAATTTTTTGTTAATAATATTTTTAATTTTTTCAATTTTTTGAGATTTTATTAATATTTCAATTTTTATTTGTTTGGTTGTTGTTGTATGTTATTTCTTTGTAATTTCAGTTTTTATTCAATAAAATTGTTATTTTCAGTAAATCTTGTTGATTTTTTCAGGGTTATCAAACCAGTTTATATTATATTAGACAATGGAAGTCCGAACTGATGAAATACACCACGAAACATTCTCAACCTTCAAACAGATTTGCGCATCTGTGGAACATCATAATGGTGTCTTTGTCGGGTACCATAATTATGCGTGATTTTTTATTTTTTTATATTTCAATATAATATTCAAATAATATAGTTGCCTCAGCTCCAGTATCACGCATTCCTTATATAAATAATCTGTAGAATATCGGTTGGGTTTTTCTAAAATCAACTCCAGGAATCTGTTTTCGATTATCTCTAGTGGTTTGGTTTGTGTTCGTAGAGCCCCACCCCAACCTTCTATGCCGTAACGTAAGTTACTTTCTACTAAAGCAAAGTATAGTGTTTTCGTATGCTTGAATGATAAAATTTTCTCAAGGTATCTGAATTCATAAAGGAACATCTGTAGTTTTTTGATGACTTACAGAATTTGTTTTTCAGCAAATGATTTCAAATCTATCCCCAAATGTCAAAAATCTAAAATCTTTTTTGAAATGATTTAGGAATAAAAATCTAGACTGCTTGCTACTAAGAATCCCATCTACATTTCTGTGGTTATCCTCGCAAATATAAACCACAAACTGAAACATAATATTTGTCGCCAAACGCTGAATAATATCTCGTTGGAACATAATCCGACAAATAAATTACGCTGTAGTTATAGCGAGTTATGCATTTTTTGTTGTTTTCCCAATCATTTGCATTCTCATTGAGTCGTCAAACAAGTTCATAATAGAATTTCCAGAGAGAATTACACATTTGCATTTAGAATCGAAACTACTGAAGGTCCGGGTGTGTTCAAAGACGTCCCGTTCCTTGGAGAGGTCCAAGAATTTAACCGGGATCGTAAATATTCATTTTGCTACGCGACTGCTCTTGATGATTAATAAGTCTAGCTGGAGGATGTTGTAAATGCTCGAAGAAGCAGCCGTGACATCGATGTTTACGTTATTATTGAATAGATAATATACAGTGTGATCTAACTCAAGCTGGCAGTATTACTAACTTTTTTATTATTGCAGATACAAGTTCAATTAAAATGGGAAAGAAACTGGTAATTCAAAGGATATATTTTTAGAAGAAATTAATTTTTGGGAAAGCAATTGTTAATTGAAAGGGTATATTTTTAGGAGAAATTCATTTTTGGGAAAGAAAGTTTTTGGCTTTCTACTTCTCCATGTTGTATCAAGATGAAGAAGTAAAAAGCAAAAAATTTTTTTCCGAAAAATTAATCTTTCTTGAAAATATACGCTTTCAATTTAAACAAGATTCCTATGGCTGAGATTTATCTTATTTACGTACTGTCATCGATGGCATGGGTGGATTGAACTCATTCTGTGACAAAAATTCGTAAGTTTATGAACGAATTTGGTGTTTTTTCTTATCATGTTATCCATATTCGCTACTGAAGAGCCGATAAGGCGAGTTTCTTACGTCGAAATATGGGATGTCTAGCATTGCGGATGACAGTGTTCCATGTAAGTGAAATTTGACTTCTTTCATTAATTATATTGTTTAGTAATCCTATGGATGATATCTGATTCGATTCCATTACGATTGTTTGGAATACAAACGGTTAGATTAGACAATCTAACCGATCTTGTAGGTTTCACACTTTTTAATATGGCAATACTGGTGTCAGTTGAAAATAAAATATTGTATATTCACGCAAATATTGTTGGTCCAATCACTATTTGGATTATCATTGGAGAAAAATTTGAATTTATGAGGAGAAATTGTTCAGAGTTGATAGATTTCTGGTGCTGACTTTTAAAGAATTGTTATTCATTATCGAACTGATGATTGAGAAAGTACAGATTTTTCATTCATTCTGATAAATATATGTCTGTACCTTGATTAAAAAGCATGTAATATGACTATTGATGATATATGGAGAAGAATATTGGTCACTAGGTTTGTTCGAAGGTGATTGACAATGTTTTATGATGAATTACATAAGTTCAGACTTTCATTGTCTGATATTATATAAAATTATTTGAAATCACTGAAAGAACTGGAAAAAAGAATAAAAAATGAATAGCTGAAAATAACAATTATAATAAACAAAATGGAATGAAATAATAGTGAAATAAAATACAAGTGAAAATGAAACAATTGAAACAAAAAAAATGATGTTGAGAGATTCCAAGTCAACTACTCCACGATGTTTCGATTGTTGGTATCCACAATCGTCTTCGGGTGATGACTGGACTGATTCCTCCGAGGAATGACTATTTATGGGTCATTCCAATCCTTTCACTTTCTTCGCTTTCCTTTTTCAGCTTCACTGGTTTAGTGGGAGATGACCGTTTGGCGGGTGTTGGCCATTTTTCGCTTGATGATGGGTTTCCATATGTTGCGTATCTCTATGTTGGCTTGGCTGAATACGTTGTTGGACAACATATACGCGGCTTCTTTGAACTTCCTCCTAGACCAATGTTCCTCTCTGTGCAAGATCTCAGCTTGGGACCACTCGATGTTGTGTTGATGGGTCCAAACACGGTCTGCTACTCCTGATTTGCTGGTTTCTCCTCGCTGTGTGTGCTTCTTGTGCTCGGCAATGCGAACATACAATGGCCTCTTAGTTTCACCAATATAGGATTTTCCGCACTGACAGGGTATCCGGTAAATGCAATTCTTGGAATCGCAGTCCGCGTTTGGTGGCCTGGTTTTCGTGAGGCTGCTACGGATAGTGTTACCGGATCTGAAG